>SRPY01000008.1:0-169856 GCA_018360145.1 Claviceps africana | reverse complement strand
AAAAATAATAAAAAAAAAAAAAGGAAAAAAAAAATAATAAAAAAAAGAGAAAAAAAAAAAAAAAAAAAAAAAAAAAAAAAAAAAACTTAAGCTTATTAGCAATAAAGCTAACTATAGAGCTACCTATATATCTTTATATCTCTTTTATTATAGCCTTTTCTTTAAACCCTTTTTCCCTTTACTTTATTATTATTATTATTATTCTCTCTCTCTTTACTTTTAACTCTTTTTATTATTATTTTAATATTAATATAAGCCTTAATTACCTTTATTAAGGACTATTTTATTAATTTATTTTATTACTTTAATAAATAAATAATTTAATTTATATAAACTAATATTTTATATTTAAAAATACTATTATAGCTAATAATTATAATAAAAGCTTAATTTAAACTCTATATTAAAGCTAATTTAATATTAATAAAGCGCTTAATTATTTATTAAATAACTTTATATAAATTATATTATATAAAGTTAATTACTATTATACCTTTATTAAAGAATTAAATTAAACTTATATTAAACACTATAAAATTATTTAAGTTATATTAAGCTTAAAAGTCTATAACTTTTTATATAATATTATAAATTACGATTATATTAAATAGTACTTACGTTAGTTAATATTTAACTTAACTTTATATTAAACTTTAAACTTATTAAATATAATTTATTAAACTATATATATTTAAAATAATTTAAATTAATACTTAGAATCTAAGTTAACTATAATAACTTTATTATAAATCTATATTAAATACTTACTAAACTAATTATAATAGTAAATATTAAAATCTTTTATTTTAATAAAGTAAAGAAAATATAAAAATACTTACTTTATATTTTATATAAATTAAAGTTAAAGCTTAATTAAATATAAAAAGAAATTAAATATTTATTAAAAGGCCTTTAACTTTTAATTAATTAATTATTTTTTTTATTATTTAAAATTAATATAACACTAAAGGTTTAAATTAACTTTAATATAAAAATTAAAATAACTTTATATTAAATTTTAAAAGGAAAAAAGGTATTTATAATTTTTTAATTAAATATAAAAAGAAAAAGAAAAATGAAGAGAAAAAAAACCTTAAAAAGGTTTCCTTTATTTATAAAAAAGAGATAGTGCTTTAAATTACCTATGAAATTACTTATTAATATATTTAACTTAATTAAAAAATTATTAATTATTATTTTATTATTATACTTTACTTAAGCTGCTTATTACTAAGGTTTAATTTAAGCCTATACTTAAAGGCTATTAAATTAATAGCTATAAATAATTTGATATTTTATAATTACTTAATTTAATAATTAATATACCTTAAAACTAATAGTGTAGCTATATTATAATTTAAGACCCTTTATAACCTTTTATAACCTTTTATATTACTTTATATTTTATAGTATATAGCTAATATACTATACCCTTTTTAATAACTTAGCTTAACTTTAAATAAAGCTTAATTTAAGCCTATAAAGCCTTTACCCTTTTTCTTTTAAATTTAATATATTTTTATATATCTTTTTATATATATTATTAATACCTTTTTACTAAACTTCTTTTAATAACTATAGCTAAAGCTTAGTTAGTAATATATTAATTTTTATAATAAATACTACTTAAGGCTTAATTTAAGCTTTTTTAATATTTATATCTACTACTATATATAGATTCTCCTCTTTATTCTAAGGTTTTTTCTATATAGGTTACTAAGATAAAGTACTAGCTAAGGGCTTTATACCCCTTAAAGTAATTAAATAAATAAATAAATAATAATTAATATACCTTTAAATTAATAATATAGCTATATTATAACTTAAGACCTTTTATAATATTTTATAACCTTCTATATTACTTTATATTTTATAGTATATAGCTAATATATTATATTTCTTTTGATAACTTAACTTAGCTTTAAATAAAGCTTAATTTAAGTTTATAAAGCCTTTATTTCTTTTTTTTAAATTTAATATATTTTTATATACCTTTTTATATATTATTATTATTATTTATTTACGCTAGCTAGGCTGTTTTAGCTTAGTATTAAATACCTTTACTACTTAATCTATATAGAAAAAACCTGCTAGGGCGACCACGAAGACATCTACCACCTTATTCTTCGATGCCCTAAATATAACCGCCTCCGCCCCTTAGGGTCTAAGGCAGGCCTAATTTAAAACTTAAGGGAAATCTACGCCGCCCTTAACTAGCCTAGCTCTATATAATGCCTAGTAAAGTAGCTTTTTAAAATTAATTACCTTCTACACTTTTAACTTATCTTTACTTTATCAAAGGAATAATAGTAAATAATAGCACCTTTTAGTTTTTAATATAGGCTTAATATAGGCCCCTTTATTACTTTACCTTTATTACTTTAAACCACTAATATATTACACCTTAGTATTTATATTAATACTAATATATAACTAAATTAAGCCCTAAATTATTTTATTTTATTTATAAAAAAAATAAAAGAAAAAAAAAATAAATAAAAATAATAAAAAAAAAAAGAGAAATAAAAATAAAATAAATAAAATAAAAGAAAACAAAAAAACCTAAACTTATTAACTATAAAGCTAGCTGTAAAGCTACCTATATATCTCTATATCTCTTTTATTATAGCCCTTTCTTTAAACCCCTTTTTTCTTTACTTTACTATTACTATTATTATTTTTTCTCTTTTTATTTTTAAACCCCTTTACTATTACTTTAAAGCTAATATAGGCTTTACTTACTTTTATTAAAAACTATTTTATTAAGTTATTTTATTATTTTAATAAATAAGTAATTTAATTTATATAAACTAATATTTTATATTTAAAAATACTACTATAGCTAATAATTATAATAAAGGCTTAACTTAAACTTTATATTAAAGCTAACTTAATATTAATAAAGCACTTAATTATTTACTAAATAACTTTATATAAATTATATTATATAATATTAATTATTAATATATCTTTATTAAAGGATTAAATTAAACTTATATTAAACACTATAAAATTACTTAAGTTATATTAAGCTTAAAAGTGTATAACTTTTTATACTATATTATAAACTACTATTATATTAAGTAAAGCCTACTTTAGTTAATATTTAACTTAGCTTTATATTAAACCTTAAAATTATTAAGTATAATTTACTAAGTTATATATATTTAAAATAGTTTAAACTAATATTTAAAATTTAAATTAACTATAATAGCCTTACTATAAATCTATATTAAACACTTATTAAATTAATTATAATAATAAATATTAAAATCTTTTATTTTAATAAAGTAAAGAAAATATAAAAATACTTACTTTATACTTTATATAAATTAAAGTTAAAGCTTAAATACATATAAAGGGGGATTAAATATTTATTAAAGGGCCTTTAACTTTTAATTAACTAACTATATTCTTTATTATTTAAAATTAATATAATATTAAAGATTTAAACTAGCTTTAATATAAAGACTAAAATAGCTTTATATTAAATTTTAAAAGGGAAAGAGGTATTTATAATTTTTTAATTAAATATAAAAAAAGAAAAAGAGAAAAAAAGGAAAAATCTTTAAAGAGGTCCCCTTTATTTATAAAAAAAGAGTAATACTTTAAATTATTTATTAAATTATTTATTAATATACTAAACCTATTTAAGTAATTAATAACTACTATTTTACTACTATATTATATTTACACTATTTACTATTAAGGCTTAATTTAGTTCTATATTTAGTATTTATTAAATTAATAACTCTTAATAATTTAATATATAATAATTACTTAATTTAATAATTAATATACCTTTAAATTAATAGTATAGTTATATTATAATCTATAACTTTTTATAACTTTCTATGCCTTTTTATATTACCTTATATTCTATAGTATATAGCTAATATACTATACCTTTTTTAATAACTTAGCTTAGCTTTAAATAAAGCTTAATTTAAAACTATAAAGTCCTTACCTCTCTCTCTTAAATTTAATATATTTTTATATACCTTTTTATATATATTACTTATACTCTTTATTAAACTTTTTTTAATAACTATAGCTAAAGCTTAGTTAATAGTATATTAATTTTTATAATAAACATTATTTAAAGCTTAACTTAAGCCCCTTTAGTATTTATATTTACTACTATATATAGGTTTTCCTCTTTATTCTAAGGTTTTTTTTATATAGGTCACTAAGATAAGGTACTAGCTAAGGGCTCTATGCCCCCTAGAGTAAATAAATAAATAAATATATAGAAAAAACCTTAAAGTAAGGAGGAAAACCTATATATTACTATAAAGTGTTTACCTTAAAGCTAATATAGTTCTAAGTAAGTATTAGCTATAAAAGTTAATATATAGCTAGCTTATTTTAACTAATATTATTAAAGAGTGTATAGTGTAAATAGTATTATTAAAATAGTATAATAAAGGGTTAGAAAGCTAGTAATAGTAGTGTAGTATAATATTAAAAGAGAGAGGTATATTACCTTTAATACTTAAGTTTAAATCTAATTTAATGCTACTTTATATTTAATTAATTGCTATTTTAACGTTAGAAATTAACTATTAGCTTCTATAAAGGTCTATATAATACTATAAAAACTATATAGTCTAGCTACTAGCTACTTATTAATTACTAAGGGGGGGGAAGGGGGGGGGTTTTTTAGCTATAAAGAGAGCTCCCTTTGCCTTATTTAATATTTTCTCTTTTTTCTTTCTTTATTATTAAGAATTATAAATATCTCACTCTCCCTTTATTATAGTAATTTTATATTAATATTAGTCCTACTTTAATTATATTATATTAAAGAAAATGCTATTAAATTTAATTATTAAGAAAGGTATCAATAATTATCCCTTTTTTAACTGAATATTATAGCTAATTTATATTTAGCTTAAAGCATTATATAACCTCCTTTATTTACTTTATTTAATTAAAGTAAAAAATATTAAAAAACAGTATTATAATTTATTTAATAAATACCTATATTAATACTAACCTAATTTTAATGCTAATTTATTATATTTTTAATTAAGTAATAGTAATATTTATTTTAAGTATTTAAAGTAGAAAAAAGCTTATAAAAAAATAGATTTTTATTTAATTTAGGTTTAATATAATATTTAATTAGTATTATAAATTAATTTAAATATTATAGCTTATAAAAAAGCTGTTAAAAAAGTAATAAATATATAAAATCTCTATACCTTTAATAAAGCTATTAATATAAGTTTACTTTAAATTTATATTAATATTACTATAGTAGTAATAATATATATAAAATAATAAATATATAATTACTTAAAATATAATAATATATTTTATATAGTAATATAATAAAGAAGTAAAAGAGAAATAAAGTAGAGTTAAATTAGCTTTATTTTAAAATAAAATAATACTATAAATATAATATATTATTAATACTTTAAAGAAATAAAATAATATTTTATAAAAGGTATATAGCTTTACTATAAAATTAAGTTAAAATTAATATAAAAAGAGAGAGAGTAATAAAAAAAAGATAAAAATAAAGGTAAATAATATAAATAAAGTAAAGTAATAATAAATATAAAGTAAAGCTAATATAAAGGTATAGCCTTTAGTTTTTCTTTTTATTTTTAAAAAAAATAAATAAAGATAGTAGTTTAGTTTTATAATATATTTAGCTTAGCTTTATATTAGGTTTAGCTTTAATATATACTTTTACTATATAGTAGCTGCCTTTTTCTTTTTAAAAGCTTTATTTATTAACTATATTCTTCTTTTTTAAAGCTTTATTATAGTTTTATATTATTTTTAGTGTAGGTTAGCGTTAAAGGTAGATCTCTTTCTTCTTTAAAGCCTTACTTAATAGCTACCTTTTTTTTTAAAAAGCTTTATTTACTAGTTATATTTTTCTTCTTTAAAGCTTTAATTATTATTTATATCTTTTTTTTTAAAAGCTTTACTATAGTGTTTTTAGTATAAATTAGTGTTAAAGGTATACCTTTTTTTTTAAAAAGCTTTACTTAATAGCTATATTTTTCTTCTTTAAAGCCTTACTATAGTTTTAAATTATTTTTAGTGTAAATTAGTATTAAAAGTATACTTTTTTTTTTCTTTAAAGCTTTATAGAGATATATAGTAGTTATAGTATAATATTAAAAAGGTTTTACTTCTTTAATAATTTTAGTTTTATTACCTTTATAAATAATATATTAAAGTAAATTAAAGTAGTCTTTATATATTAATAAGCTATTTTATAAAGGATATAGCTAGCTTATTAAAGTTAAGTATAACATATATATTATAGTAGTTATAAAGTAAAAATAGCTTAGTATTAACTAGTTATATATAATTATAAACTAAGTATAATAGTAAAAGGTAGTAGTAGTTTTTAAGGTTAATTTAATAATAGTAAATTAGTAAATCTATATTAAATATATATTAAAAAAAAAGAAAGGAGTTAAAGCTAATCTTTTTTATATATATTTATATTAAAGTAATAGATTTATACTTAGCTAGCTTTTTATAAAGCTAAATAACTTTTAAAGTAAATATAAATTAAGGCTTATATTTAGTTACTATATATTTTAGCTAGGTTTAATATACTTTTACTATAGTTTATTTATAATATTAATAATCCTTTTATTTAAAGGCTAAAGCTTTTATTAATAAAGGCTCTATAAAGTAGTTATATAGTTAAGATATAAATAATATATATTTAAGGCAGTTATTTATATAAAGTAATTAGCCTTAATAATAATAAAGGTAGTAGTAAAGTTAGCTTACTACTATTATATAAATAATATATATTTTATTTACTATATTATTATTTTTAATTTTTTTATAAAAGCTAAGGGATTAAAAGTTTAAATATAAGTTAATTAAAGTAACTACTACTTTAGTTTTAATAAAGAATTAAAGTATAACTTTAAATATATTAATAACTACTTTAAAGTATTTTAACTATTTAATAATAAATACTTTAATAATACCTTTTACTTTATTATTTATTTTTATAAAGATATAATATAAAGCTATACTATATATAATTATACTTTAAATTACTTATATATAAAGAAGGTAGATATTATTAAATAAGTAGCTTTAAGTAAATATTATTAATATTATAAATATAAATTATTATTACTTTAGTTTTATTTTAACTTTTTTTTAATATATTTATTAATATAGTTTTTAATAAATCTAAACCTTAAAGAACTAAGCTAATTAAATAAGCTATATTGTAGTAGTATTAAATTAAATTAATATTATAATTATTATATACTTTTAAGTAAAATAAATTAATTTACTTTTTTGAAGGTAAAAATTAAAGTTAAACTTAAAGGACTACTTTTAATATATACTTTATATATCTTTAAGTTACTTTTATATCTCTTTTACTATATATTTATAAATAAGGATATTTATATTATTAAAGAAGCTAAAGATAAATATAAATTATATAGTTTAAAGCTTTTAATATAAAGGTATTATATAAAATAAAAAAAAAATAAAAAAGATTAATAACCTTTATAAAACCTTAATAATAATAAATAAGGCTTTTATTAATTAATTATTAAAGAAAAGGTAAGTAGTATAGTTAATAATAAAGGCTTAAGTTTATACTATTATTAAAGTAAATATATTAAAAGTTAAGAGAATATAAAAGAGGTAATAGTAATAAATAATATTAAAGGCTATAAATATATTAAGTTAAAGTAATAATATAATTTTACTATAGTACTATATTATTTTTATTAATTTTATAAGTATATTAAAGGTAACTTTTATAAAGTAATTAGCTTTATTTTTTATTTAAAGGTTTAAAAGTATCTTTTTTAACTTAACTATAATAATAAACTAAGTTATTACTACTACTTTTAATACTTTATTTATTATATTTAAAAGAGAGATTAAGCACTATACCTTAATTTATTATTATTTAGCTAGTGTTTTTCCTAGCTTATAGAGAATAATAACTTTTACCTTTTAATATAGTTTTAAGTAGTATTTAATATAGTAGTATTTATTTAGTAAATAAATTAATATCTTTATAAAAGGTTTTTTATAAACTTTAAAAAATTTAACTAAAAAGTTATTAATATTTAATACTTTTTAATTAATAAAGCTTTTAATAATTTTATAAACTTTATTAATATTAAAGTAGTTTTTTAATAGAAATATAGTATTATTAAGCTAAATATTAAAGTTATTAAGGATATTAATAATTTAAGCTATAAAAAAAAGGAAAAAGTATTCTATAAAAGTAATAGCTTTATTTTAATAAAAAAAGGCAGTAGTAGTATTTAAATTATTTCTTTAAAGGAGGTTTTTAAAGGGAGTTTACTTTAAAGCTATATTTAATATTTAAGTTTCTAAAGGTTACCTTAATAAATAGAAGTAATATATACTATAGTTTATTAAAAGCTATATTATTTATTATAAATAACTTAAAATTATATTTAAGCTACCTTAAATATAAGTTATGAGTTAGCTTTAGTTTATAATAATTGCTAATATCATAACGCTTATTTTATATTTTATATTACTTACTTTATTTTATAATTTTACTATAAATTAAATTTAAAGCTACCTTAAGGTCTATATAAAACTACTGCTTATACTATTATTTAAAGCTTACTTATAATTTATTTAATATATATATTAATTTTCTATAATATTAAAAGTAAAACTTTAATATAGTTAATTTAAAGCTATATTATTGCCTTAATTATAATTAATTTTTAGTTTATTTTTAGCTGCTTAAATATATAGCTATAGCTAAGTCTTTTATTATTATTAATATTAATTTATATAAGCTTTAAAATATAATTAAACTTAATAAAGTTAAAGCTTTTTAAGTATTTAATAATTATATTAAAGGTAGCTTAAGTATAATTAATAATACTACTATATTTACTATAAAAAAACTATATAACCTCTCTTTATAATATAATAAATTTAAGTTACTATTACTTTATTATTAATAAAAAGAGTTTATTATTTAATAATATTTAATTATAATAGTTTTATAAAGAGTAGTATTAATTAAAGTTATTTATAAATATATTTTAAAGTTATAATATAGCTACTATAAATTTAATAAAAGGTATAGCTTAGCTTAGCTTATATATTAAAGAGTATATTAAGTATATATTATAGCTTAATATATTAATTATATATTAATTAATACTACTTTAAGTTAACTATAACTTAACTTTATATTAATAATAAATATAAAATATAGTTTATTTTCTTTAAATAGTAACTTAATAATAGTTAAAGTTTAAATTAAAGAGGTATTTAGTAAATATACTTAGTTTCTATATTATAATTATATTAGTTTTAATATAGGTTTTTAATACTAAAGATATAAAATAAGTTTTCTTTTATATATTTTAATATATAACTTTAATTATATATATTATAAAGACTATTAAGTTAATAGCTATATATTTAAACCTATATTAAAAATAGGTTATTAACTAAAAAAGGCCTTTATAGTACTTTATTAACTTAATATTAGCTAAAAGTTAAATAAATAAATATAGAGTTAGCTAATAAATTTTTATAGTAATATCTTCTATAATAAAGAGTTATAAATATTTTAGTAATAGTTATATAAAGTAATCTTTATTTATTTATTTCCTTTTAGTATTAAAAAAGAGGTAATAAAGATTTAAAGTTAGCTTAAATATATATTATTAATATAATACTACTACTTATTTATAATATTATATTATTATAATTAAGTAAAGTATTATTTTATATAGTTTATATAGTATTTCTATATTACTTTTATTAAAGCTAAGTAAGCTAACTCTTTAGCTTTATAATACTTAATACTATAATAGCTATAGTATAGTACTATATTATAATATATTATAATATATTTAAATTAAAAGTAGCTATAATATTAATAAAGGTAAAGAGTATTATTATATAACTTAGCTTTAAATATTTTTACTTTATAAATAACTTTAAAGTAATATAAATAATTAGCTACTTTAATTTTATTAATTTTAATAATTAAAAGGAACTTAATAAAGGTTATATAAAGTTTTTATACTATTATTTATATTAATTTTAAATTATTATTTTTTATAAAGTTTTATAGAATTTTATTTATTATTTAGTTTTAAAAGTAGTAAATAAAGAAGCCTTTAATAATAATATTTAAAAAGTAGTAATTAAGCGTTATATTTAGTTTAAATATAGTTTAAATTTAAATTATATTTTTTATATAAAGTTTTACTATATTTTAAAAGGTAATAATAGTATTATTAGTATAAAGTTAATATATTACTACTATAATATTAATTTTAATAATATAGTTAATAGCTTTAATAATATCTTTAAGGGATTTATTTTAAATAACTTTAAAAATAAAGAATTCTTTAATAATAGTTTTATAATACATTTAAAATAATATTACTATAGTAATAATATAAGTTAAAATAGAAAATATAATTATATTTTATATTATAATATTTATTTAATTTAGTTTTATATTAAAGCTACTATTAATTACTTTTTTAACTACCTTTTTAATAATTTATTTAAAGTTTTAAATAGTTATTATATTTAAAGAAAGGAAAGTAGCCTTTAAAGTAGTAAATATAAAGGCTTTATATTAGCTATATATTATAGCTATATTATTTATATAAAGGACAATATTTTATATACTTTTTAATACTAATATTAAAATAAGTTTTATTAATTCTTTATATTTAACTTTAAAATAATTTAATATTAGCTTATTTATTAAAGGTAATATAAATTTAATTTATAGTTTTATTATAAATTTACCTTAGCTTATATTAAAGTAGTATTAACTATAAGTAAAATTACTATAATTTTTATTATTAATTTTTATTAATATTTTCACACTTATTATATTTATACTTTAATATTAATATACTATTAAAAAAGGGGGTAAATAGATATAAAGAATTTTTTTCTACACTTTTTAAGTAGTTTAAAGTTAATTTTACATTGCTATAGCGGTGTAAGTAAAATTATAAAAAGTTTTTTTAGTAAATTTATTTACCTTTTTATATATATTACCTATATTTTTTATTAAACTTCTTTTAATAACTATAGCTAAAGCTTAGTTAATAGTATATTAATTTTTATAATAAATATTACTTAAGGCTTAATTAAAGCCTTTTTAATACTTATATTTATTACTATATATAGGTTTTCCCCTTTACTTCAAGGTTTTTTCTATATCAATTACTAAAATAAGGTACTAACTAAAGGCTTTATACCCTCTAAAGTAATTAAATAAATAATAAATAAATAAATAATATAAATAAGCTATAAAATATAGTTAAATTTGATAAAGTTTAATTCTTTTAAAAATTAAATTTAAAAATTAATAAAAAACTAAATATAGTTAATAATATTATTTCTTTTACTTTATATTTATTATATTGTTTTACTTTATAGTAAAATAAGTTTAAGTTATTATTAATTTATAATTATTAAAAGTTTATTATTATTAAGTAATATATAATTATATTAATTTTTAAGAGAGTAATATTAATTAAAGTTATTTATAAAAATATATTAATACTATAATAGCTTTATAATAAAGTTATAAAGGGGGGTTATTTAATTATAATAATACATAAAGAAGTAAAAAAGGTAAATATTAATATTATAAAGATTTATAATATATTAATTAATATTAAACTATATTAATTATAAATTAAAGCTATATTAATAGTAAATATAAATAACTATTTTTTTACTTTAAGCTATAAATTAATAAAAACTTAAGCTTAAATTTAAAAAGTCTTTATTAATATTATATAGTTTTTAAATTATTATTATATTAGTTTTAAATTAAAATTTAAATATCAAATAAATAAATTATATTTTCTTTTATATATTTTAATATATTATTTATAATATTATATTTAATTAAAGAATAAAGGGGTTTTTATAATAAAAAAGCTAACTAAGTATTAATATAATAATTAAAGAAAGCTTTAATAGTTTTTTAAAGCTTTAATAATAGTAATATAAAGGTTATATTAAAGTTAAAATATTAATTATAGCTAATTTAATAGTATTTACTATACTTTTATAATAAAGCTTTATTTAAAAAAGTATTATTTATTTATTTATAATAGCTATAAATTTAAACTTTAATTTAACTACTTATATTTATAAAGGTTAATATAAATAAAGTAATAAAGCTATTAAATTAATTTCAATATATAATATAAGCTTTTATTTATTTATTATTAATAATTAAGTAATATTTTAATTAAATAAAATAAATATTTAAATAATTAATATATTACTTTTACTTTATATTTATAAAAGATAAGTAATTAATTTTAAAAATATATTTAATAATAATATAATAGCTATAATATATAGTAATATAATTAAATTTAAAATATTAATAATATTAATAAAAATAAAGGGCTTTATTATATAGTTTTACTTTAAATATTTTAACTTTATAAATAACTTTTTTATAATATAATTTATTAATTATATTAATATCTTTAATTTTAAGTATAAAAAAAGTTTATATTATAATATTATAAAGTTTTTATACTATTACTTTAATAATATTATTATTATTAATAATAGTAAAGTTATAAAAAATATTTTTTTAATAACTTAATATATATAATTAATAAAGAATCCTTTAATAATAATATTAAATATATATTAATTTAATATTATATTTAAGCTAAAGGTAGTTTAAATTTCTTTTATATTTTTAATATAAAATTAAATTATATTTTTAAAGGTAATAACTATATTATTATTATAAAGGTATTTTATAACTATAATAGTATCTTTATTTATAGTTTAATTTATAATATTAATAATATTTATTAAGCTATATTATTTAATTACTTTATTAATTAAGTTACCTTTAATAATAATCTCTTTATAAATATAAAATAATACTACTATAAAAATAGATAAGTAAATATATTTATTAATTACTAAAATAATATTATTAGCTATAATTTTAGTTTATATTATAGCTAATATAAATTTAAGTTAAGTAGCCTTTTTAATTATTTATTTAATTATTACTTTAAAGTTAGTAATTATAATTAATTTTTAAAGGTTTAATATAAAGTTAATAAATTATTTTTAATAAACTTATATTATTTCTATATTAATAATATATAAAATAACCTTTTAAACTTCTGTTTATAAAAAAAGTAATATAAATTTAGTAATTTTATTATATTTCTTTTATAAATAAATTAATATTTAATTTTAAGCTATGTTAATTATAGTATTAATTTAGTTTTTTACTATAAACTTATTATAAAAAATAAAGGGATTATAGTAACTTTATAAAAGGCTATAGTTTTTTATAGTAATATTTATTATTATTATATTATTTACTATACCTATACTTTAAGCTTAATATACTATTATAAAAAAAGGTTAATAAATATAGTAAAACTTTTTATTAGCTTTTTAAGTTAATTTAAGTTAATTCTTTAGCGCTATTATAGTGTAGACGAAATTGTAAAAGTTTTTCCTAAAAATAATTTATATATTTATAATATATATAAATATAAAAGTATATTTAAATATATATAGTATTTACATTTATATAAATTAAGGAAAGAGTAAATGATAAATAATTAAAAAAAACAATTTTTATCATTATTATTATAATATACTAGCTAGCTTATTAAGTAATTTATACTTAGCTATATTTAGAACCTCTGCTTTTTTTAACTTTAATTTAGTAGAAAAACCTTATTAAGTAATTATTAATTATTTAGTTACTTAATAGAGTGAAAAACCTACAAAATATATTTTAACCTTTGCTTTTAATCTTTATTTTAAACTATAGAAATACTAGTTTTTAGCTAAAGTATTTAATTACCCTATACCTCCTGTTATTAATATATACATGCTATCCCACTTTTATTGCCTATTTTCCTTAGCAATTACAGCTGCAAACTGGCTTTGCAATCTAAGAGCTAGGGGGTAATTTTGCCTATTTATAGCGCAGAAGTGGCTAATCTACATCGCTTAGTTAGCAAGGAAAAGTGGGTGGACTAAACCCACCTCTTTCATTACTAACTAAGCAGTAATTAGCTAAAGTGGGGCCTTCATCCCCCTTCTAGCTAATTAGAGTCTGATTTTTCTCAGCGCACTTGCAATAATAAACTTAAAAGCTTAAAAATAACTATATTTTAAAGCTTAAAGGTTAAAGAGAAGAAGGTATTATTATATTACTTAACTAAATTAAATATAGGCTAGTGTATATTATATACTAGCTATTTATAGCTACTATCACTATTTTTAATAATAAATTTACAATTAAAGGCTTTAATTATTAACTATAATATTTATAATATCTTTTAGTAGTTAACTTATAAATACCACTATAAGGCCTATAACTAGTCCATTTTAGCTAATATAGTATCCTAAATTTAATATATTATATTCTTAGAAAGTATTAGAGGGTTACTTATTTTTGCCTTAATAAGTGGTAGATGAAAAGCGGGGGGTACCTGGATGTAGCCATCTGCGCACCAAAGGGATAGGAAGGAGTTGTCGCCCGACGACCGCGCCCTTCCAGAAAGGAAGGACCTCGCACTAGTGTCGATGATTTCTGCGCTTCTACGTCAAATCCAACGACACAAACTAATTTACGAAGGTATTTGTGGATCTGTTACAACGTCACCGGTGCGGGCGGTTACGAAGATTGTACCAGATGGACCTCTTTGAAGCATATTCTTGCTTTTGAACTCAATTGACTACCATATATCAACATAGTCATGTCTAATCGTCGAGAAGACCTCTTGACAAGCATGTTTTCCCCGTCGAGTGCCCGCATTGCCGCATCGACAGCGAAGGACTGGTCGTTCATCGAATCCTGGCTTTTCAAAATTCTCCCGAACGAAAGAGTACCTAATTACGAACGTAATACTGCAACGTTGACAGCGTTGCTAACTATAGCCAACATCAATGAAGCCACGACCGCCAATCGAGATCTCTTATCTACGGCAAGCAATTTGGCACTGGTAGAGCTTGCTGACAATGAACTCACTTCAACCGAAAGAGCGATGCCGTCTAATCAGAACGCGCTGTTTCCTCAAAACCTGGTCTTACTTCAGGTCACAAACTACCTCACAAGGGAAGGCAAAGTTGCTCTCGGGGCACTTGCAGACGCATCTGCCCAACACAAGGTCTATCTCCACAGACCCGAGAACTTAGGCATGGAATTGATCAATCTGCGCGTTTCGCTTTGCGAAACGGACCAGATGGTGACACGAGTCAACGCGCTTAACGAGCATCTTATTCTTGAGCTGCAAAGCTCCGAGGAGCAGCTGGCCATTTTCGAGGCTACAGTCTATAGTTTGCCCACAGAGGTACCTAAACGGAACCTCGAGCTGCAGCGAAAGACAAGTTTGAAAGCAAAGCAAATATCTGATGCCCGGGAACGTCAAAAAAACCCACTTCCTATACCTCAACCAGTTTGTACTGTTGGTATTGTATCAAAAGAAGAAAAGCAACTCCTTGGCTTACTGTCGAGCAGCAAAATCCTAGCTGCGCAGGTATCTCTTCTGCGAAGTTTACCTAATAACCCAGAAAAAGCAAAGGATCAACTTGAGGGCCTCCAAGAACAACTAAGAGAGCTCATGATACATCGTGACCACGTATTCGAAGGACTTGTAGAGCAAGCAAGTCCTAAAGTGTACCCTGTGGCCGGGGAGCAATAATTAGGTTCGATGTATATATTAGGGGTTATATTAAAGCTGTCTTACGTCTCCTGAATTCTACCGAATCTCAATAGGCTATATACCCTACTTTTCCCTTAAGTTATTCTCTGTTTTACAAAACGTAGGAGAAGGAAATAATTAATGTATATTATAATTCTAAATCCTAAATCTTTAGAACATTAAATTTCTTTTTCTAAATTTAAATTCTATAATACAAAGTTTTATTACTATTTTTATAACTATTTACTTTAAATTAAATTATTTAGGAATAAATCTTTTATCTTTTTATATTTTTATAGTCTTTGTCTTTATGATTAATAAATTTAGCCTTCCTTTTAGATTTAGAATTTCCCTTTAAATATTATTGTCTTTAATTAATATTTATTTATTTATATACACTAAATAGGCTATTTACTAGCTTAATATTTAAAACCTTTACTACTTAATTTATATAGAAAAAACCTTAATAAAAAAGGGGAAATCTATATATTACTTATTAGAAATAAGGGGTTTATAGAGGCTTTTGCCCTTTAAAATACTAAGGTAATAGGCTTAGTAAGCTAGCAGTTAAAAGGTTTTTATATTATTATAGTAGGAAGCTATAAGCTTTATTTTTATATTAAAAGTTTAATATAAGCCTTTTAGCACTTAAAATATATTAATTTTTAATTTCTAAAATATAAGTAAATTATTTTTAAATTTTATTTAATTAATTTAATATTATAAGTAATAGATTTTAAATTAATAATTTATATAATTATAAATAGCAATAAATAAAAACATATTTTCTTTATATATTTATTAAATTTATTAATATAATTAATAAAGGTTTATAAATTACTTTTTATTTTTTATAAAATTTATTTATATAAAAAAATAAAAAAATAAATTTCTAACTATATAAACTAGCTATTAATATATTTACTAAAAGTTAATTTAATAAAGTTTTATATATTAAAACTTAAAAAATCTAAAAATTAGCTAATTTATATAATAAAATTCCCTTTACTTTAATAATAATAAAGCTTATTAAATATTTCTTTTTAAACCCTTTAATTATTATATAAATTAATTTTAAAGACTTTTAAATTTCTTTTTTAAAGTAGTTTATAAGTTATATAACTTAAAGCTTTATAGCTATTTAATAGTTTAGCTTAAATCTTTAATTAAAATTTAGTTAATATACTTAATTATTATAAAAGTTAATTATTAAAGCTAATAGTTTATTAGCTTTTTAACTTAATATATATTAGTTATTAAAGGGTATAATTAAAGGTAAAAAAGCTAAAAAAGTAAAGCGTTTATAGCTATAAGCTTTTAGCTAAAATATTTATTTTTACACTTACTATATATATATATATATTTATATTATATATATTACTACTAGCTTTTAACTTAAAAAGCCTTTATAAAGGTCTTTATAAAGGTTAAAGTTAGGGTCTCTTTAAAGCCTATTAAAGGTCTCTATAGCTAATAAAGTTCTTTAAAAATAGCTATTATTTTAACACTATATTATAGACTAGCTTAGATATCTACTGTACTTTAGCGTTAATAGATTTATTATTAACTATAAAGAAAAGAGAAGAGGCTTTTAAAAGAGGCTTCCTTATTAGCTTATATATTCTATATATCTTTAATATACTTTAAGTATACCTTTATATCTATACTTTATAAATTATAATAAAATAATAATAAGCCTTTAATAAAGATTAAAACTACTAGCTTAAATTTATTATATAAGCCTCTTTTAAGTACTTTATTAAAGCTTTAGTAAGTATAAAAGAGTATTTACTTATAATAAAGCTAATATATATAAGCCTTACCCCTCCTTAGCTATATATTTATAGAGGTAGCTTATAATATTTATAATATTAATATATAATTATTAAAAAGTAAGCTTAATAATATTAACGTATTATAAGCTAACTTTAAAATTAAAATAATAAATAAGCTAAGTATTACGTTATTATAATTACTTAAGGTATTAAAATAAATATAAAAACCTTAGTTATACCTTTATTTATTTATTTTTTTTCTTTATATCTTTTAATTTCTTTAAAAATTCTTTTATTCTTTTATTTATTTTCTTTTTATTAATTTATTTATTTTATAAATAATTTACTTTAAGTTTTAAAAGAAACCTCTTTTTTATTATTTTATTTTTATATATTACTTTTTTATTTATATTATTATTTCTCTTTTATATTATATTATACAATTATATTAATTGAAGTATAGTTTCTTAATACTTTAATTTTAATTTATTTAATATTAATAAAATACTTACTATTATTATATTACTCTCTCTTTTTTTTTCTTTTTTTTAACTATAAAATAATAAATTATTATAAAGTAAAAAGTAATTTAAAAATAAATAATTAAATATTAAATATTTTATTTTAAATATATAGTAAAAAATAAGCTTTTTAATTATATATAAAAATAGAGAAAAGCTTATTTATTATATAAAAAGTAATAATATAAATACTTTAAAAAAAGGTATTTATTTATAAAAAATACCACCTTTTATTATATTATTTATAATATAATTATTAAAATTTAAATTAACTATATTATTAAAATACTATAAGTTTTTTTTAAAGAATATATTAAATAATAAAAATATTTATATAATTTTATATATAAAGTTTATTAACTTTAATTAATAATTTTTAAATTTCTTTAAAACTATTAAAAAAGTAATTAAAATAAGTATTAATATTACTAAAGTTATTTATAAATATATTACTTTAATTAAAGAAACCTTTAGCTTTTTCTTTTAATATAGTTTATAAACCTCCTTTAAATATTATATATAATTCTCTCCCTTTCTTTTTTAAATAATAATAAATATATTCAAAATATAATATATAAATTATAAACTATTATAATTATAGTAAACTATTAATAACTATATAGTATAATTAAAGACCTTTACCTTTTAATAACTTAATAAATATGAATAGAAATACTTTGATTAAAAAGATTTTAATATATAATAAATAATTAAAAAGAGTTTTAAAAAAAGGTAAATTAAAAATTAAAAGTTATTTTAATAAAATAATTTAAAAATTAAGTAAAATCTAAACTTAATTTATATTATTATATATTAAAGCTATTATTATAATATATATTCTTTTATTATAACTTAAATTTTTATAGTATAAATATATTATATATACTTTTTAATAGTTTTTATATAAAATATATTTTTTTTATTTATTTAAGAAGTATATTTAAATTTTTACTATAACTATATATATTTTAAATATATAGTATCTTTTTTATTTTATATTTTAAGTATATTTATTTAAAGTCAATATTAATTTAATATAAATTTAATTAAAAGTCTTTATATATTTAATAAAGTAATAAATTTATAATTATAAATTTTACTAAATTTGTATAAAAAAGTAAGTAAATATTACTTAACATATTAAAATGAATAGTAAATAATATTAATATATTTTAAATAATCTATTTTATTATTACTTAATTTAATTTATAGTATAGTTAATTAATTTTAATATAATAAAAATTAAGTTAAACTTAATTTTTAATTATAAAGTACTTAATTAAGTAATATTCATAATTTACTATATTTTATTATTATTACTATATAAAATCAATAATAGTTTATATTAACTATATATTTATAGAAATATATTTAAAAAAAAGTATATTACTTATTTTTTTAATAAAACTTAACATTTAATAAAAGGTAGGTTATATTAAAAAAGCTTAATATTATAGCTATAAAGTATATAATAAATATTTATATTTATAATACTTAGTATATAATCATTTAATATTAATTAATATATTATAAAGTGCTTAAGTTTATTATTTTTTAAAAAAAGTAATAATTGTATATAAAGCAATTTATATCTTTTAGTTTATATATTTTATATTATTATTTATTTATAAATAGTAAAATATTAAGAGTAATTATATAGTTTTTATTAATAAATAAAGTATAGTTTAAAATTTATTTATTTAATTTAAGTTATAATTAAATATAATACTTTATAAAAACCTATAAGATTACTATTAATAGAAGAGAAAATATATTATATATTTTAATAGCTATATTTATTATAGCTATAAGCTAAATATATTAAAAGAAATAATTTATAATAATTATAAAGTAATTAAAAGATATTTTATTTACTATTAATAAATTTATTATAAAGTTTACTAAAATCTATAATTAATAGTATTTATTTATTTATTTAATTACTTTAGGGGGCATAAAGCCTTTAGCTAGTACCTTATCTTAGTAACTTATATAGAAAAATCTTTAAGGTAAAGGGGAAAATCTATATATAGTAATAGGTTTAAGTACTAAAAAGGCTTAAATTAAGCTTTTAGTAGTATTTATTATAAAAATAATATATTATTAATTAAGCTTTAGCTATAGTTGTGATGGGCTAGGTCTTTAACCTAGCCTAGCTTAGCCTGCAGCTAGCGGCGGTTGCCAAGCCCTGCGTACGACCGGCAATATAAGTGTCAATTGACCAGAGACCCGCAACTCTAATTAATACGTATCCTTTTGTCCTAGCTAACTAGTGCAGCTGGCACGCAGCTGGCAAAGGATGTGCTAACCCACTATGTCTACGCCTGACACTCGCGATGGCCCAATCGGGCTAGACCATAACAATAGTTATTAAAAGAAATTTAATAAAATATATAAATAATATATATAAAAAGGTATATAAAAATATATGAAATTTAAAGAGGGGGGGTAAAGGCTTTTTAGGCTTAAATTAAGCTTTATTTAAAGCTAAGTTAAATTATTAAAAGAGATATAGTATATTAACTATACACTATAAAATATAAAGTAATATAAAAGGTTATAAAAAATTATAAAGGGTTTTAAATTATAATATAACTATACTATTAATTAAAGGTATATTAATTACTAAATTAAATAATTATTATATACTAAATTATTTAAAGCTATTAATTTAATAGCTTTTAAGTATAGGTTTAAATTAAACTTTAATAATAAGTAATTTAAGTAAAGTATAGTAATAAAATAGTAGTTAGTAATTTTTTAATTAAGTTTAAGATATTAATAAATAATTTAATAAGTAATTTAAAGTGTCCTGTAGCGTAGTGGTTAAGCGCCTAGATAACTGCTTACAGTTATAGGTTTAAATCCTATATAGAACATAGGTTTTTCTTAATATATATATAGAGGTAGAGGCACTAAAAAAAATTAAATTTTAATTAGCTAAAAGGGGAGTAGTAGCCCTACTTCTAGCTAATTAACGCTTAGTTAGCAGTAAAAAAGTAGGTTTAGTCCCCTTACTTTTTTATTATTAACTAAGTAATATAAATTAGCCACTTCTACATTATAAATAGGTAAATTACCTCCTAGCTCTTAGGTTATAGAGCTAGTTTATAGCTATAATTATTAAGAAAAAATAAGTAATTAAGAATAAAAAAGTGGGGTAGCGGTGGTATATATTAATAACTAAAAAAAAAAAAAAAAAAAAGGAGGTATAGGGTAATTTATAGCTCAACCGGTATTTTATACTTAGAAATAGGGACTAAAAGCAGATTTTAAATATATTTAGTAGGTTTTTCACCTTATTAGGCAACTAATTAATTAATAATTACTTAGGTAATTATTAATTAGCAACTTAATAAGGTTTTCCTACTAAAACATTAGGTGTAGAAGTTCTAGATATAGCTAAGAGTATAAAATACTTATATAAAAAATAGCTGCTAGTGTACTAAATACAATACAATACAAGTAATTTAAAGTACTTTTTTTATAAATAAAGGAGACTTTTTTAAGGTTTTTTCTTTCTTTTTCTCTCTTGTTCTTTTATATTTAATTAAAAATAAATTATAAATATCTCTTTCCCTTTTAAAATTTAATATAAAGCTATTATAGTCTTTATATTAAGGCTAGTTTAAACCTTTAATATTATATTAATTTTAAATAATAAAGAAAATAGTTAATTAATTAAAAGTTAAAGGCCCTTTAATAAGTATTTAACTTCTCTTTATATTTAATTAAGCTTTAACTTTAATTTATATAAAGTATAAAGTAAGTATTTTTTACTCCCTTTACTTAATTAAAATAAAAGATCTTAATATTTATTATTATAATTAATTTAATAAATATTTAATATAAATTTATAGTAAAGTTATTATAATTAACTTAGTTTTTAAATATTAATTTAAATTATTTTAAATATATATAGTTTAATAAATTATATTTAATAAGTTTAAAGTTTAATAAAAAATTAAATTAAATATTAATTAAAGTAAGCTTTATTTAATATAATAATAGTTTATAATATTATATAAAAAGTTATAGACCTTTAAGCTTAATATAACTTAAATAATTTTATAGTATTTAATATAAGTTTAATTTAATTTTTTAATAAAGGTATAGTAGTAATTAACTTTATATAATATACTTTATATAAAGTTATTTAATAAATAATTAAATACTTTATTTATATTAAATTACCTTTAATATAAAGTTTAAGTTAAGCCTTTATTATAACTATTAACTATAGTAGTATTTTTAAATATAAAGAATTAATTTATATAAATTAAATTATTTATTTATTAAAGTAATAAAATAAATTAATAAAGTAGTCTTTAATAAAGGTAATTAAAGCTTATATTAATATTAAAGTAGTAATAAAGAGAGTTAAAAGTAAAAAGAGAGAGAATAATAATAATAGTAATAAAGTAAAAAAAGAAAAGGTTTAAAAAAAAGGCTATAATAAAAGAGATATAAAGATATATAAATAGCTTTATAAATAGCTTTATAGCTAGCTTTATAGCTAATAAGCTTAGGTTTTTTTTTCTTTTATTTTTTTTATTTTCCTTTTATTTTATATTTTATTTTTATTATTATTATTTTTTTTCCTTTATTATTTTTATTATTCAATATTTATTTTTAAAAAAAATAAAATAAAATAACTTAAGGCTTAATTAAATTATATATTAATATTAGTATAAATATTAAATATTATAAAGTAGTAGTTTAAAGTAGTGTTAATTAAGTAAAAAAAAAGCTTATATGAATTTTATATTAAAGGCTAAAGAGAACTATTATTTATTATTTTTTCTTTTATAAAATAAAGGTAAGCTAAAAATATAGAAAATAACTTATTTTAAAGAGCTACTTTATTAAATATTATATAAAATTAAAATAATTAAGTATAATATAAATCTCTTTTAAATTTTTAATTAAGCTTACTTTAAACCTTAAAGAATAAAAGTAGTTATATTTAAAATATTAAAGAATAATATAATAAATATCTTTAAGGTTACTTTAATAGTAATATATTAATAGATTTATATTAAAAATATAATAAAAGTAAAGAAATAAATTAAAATTAATTTTTTTAATATAAAGCTAAATAAAGGCTAATAATTTAAACTTAATAAAGTTATAATAAAGTTAAAGAAATTTTTTTTTAAAGTAAAAGTTAAGGTTTTATTTAATTATAATAAAGTTTTAACTTAAATATTAATAAATAATTAAAGTATAATTTTAAAGCTATTACTTTTTTAAGTTTAATTTTAAACTTTTAAATATAAAAAATATAATAAAATTTAATAATAATTAAACTATAAATAATATATATTTAATATAAAAATATTATTATTTATATTAAATACTATATTAAAGGTAAGTTATTATTAAAGTATAAACTATATAAATTTTATTAGCTATTTTATTTACTTTAGCTTTATTATAAAAGTATTAAATATAGTAATTAAAGTATAAATTTAAAAAAAACCTATTAGTTTAGTTTTAATTAAAAACTATAATATAGCTTTATAAACTTTAATAATAATATAAAGGTAATAAATTTATTTTATAATAAAGGCTTTTATAATATTTTTAGCTATACCTTTTTATTTAATTAAGGTATAATATAAGCTTATATTATAGTTAATAAAGCTTTAAATAACTTAAGTATAAAGAAGTTTAAATTTATATAGTAAATATCTTTATATAAATATAAAAAGTATAGTAAAGGTAAGTTTTTATTATATTAATTTTATAATAAACTTTAATTAATAAGCTTTTTATTAAAGTTAATAATAAATTTAAATATTAAAAAAGTAAGCTAATTATATTAGCTAAATTATTATAATTTTAAGTTAAATTAATATTTTTTATTTATTTATTTAGTTACTTTAAGGGGTATAAAGCCCTTAGCTAGTACCTTATCTTAGTAATCTATATAGAAAAAACCTTAGAATAAAGGGGAAAACCTACATATAGTAATATATATAGATATTAAAAAGGCTTAAGTTAAGCCTTAAATAGTGTTTATTATAAAAATTAATATACTATTAGCTAAGCTTTAGTTATAATTACTAAAAGAAGTTTAGTAAAGGGTATAGGCAGTGTATATAAAAAGGCATGTAAAAATACATTAAATTTAAGGGGGGGTAAGGACTCTATAGGCTTAGATTAGGCTTTATTTAAGGCTAAGCTAAGTTATTAAAAGGGGTATAGTGTGTTAGCTATACACTATAGAATATAAGGTAATATAGAAGGTTATAAAAGGTTATAAAGGGTCTTAGGTTATAATATAGCTACGCTATTAGTTTAAAGGTATATTAATTATTAAATTAAGTAATTATTATATATTAAATTATTTAAAGCTATTAATTTAGTAGCCTTTAAATATAAGCTTAAATTAAACCTTAGCAGTAAGTAATTTAAGTAAAGTATAATAATAAAATAATAATTAATAATTTCTTAATTAAGTTTAGTATATTAATAAGTAATTTAATAAATAATTTAAAGCACTACCTCTCTTTTATAAATAAAGGAGACCCTTTTAAGGTTTTTTCCTTTTTTTTCTCTCTTTTTCTCTTTATATTTAATTAAAAATTATAAATACCCTTTTCTCTTTTAAAATTTAATATAGGGCTATTTTAGTCTTTATATTAAAGCTAGTTTAAACCCTTAATATTATATTAATTTTAAGAAATAAAGAAAATAGCTAATTAATTAAAAGTTAAAGGCCTTTTAATAAGTATTTAATCTCTTTTTATATTTAATTAAGCTTTAACTTTAATTTATATAAAGTATAAAGTAAGTATTTTTATACTTTCTTTACTTTATTAAAATAAAAGATTTTAATATTTATTACTATAATTAATTTAATAAGTATTTAATATAGATTTATAGTAGAGCTATTATAGTTAATTAAAATATTAAATATTATTTTAAATTATTTTAAATATATATAGCTTAATAAATTATATTTAATAAGTTTTAGGTTTAATATAAAGCTAAGTTAAATACTAACTAAAGCAAGCCTTACTTAATATAGTAGTAGTTCATAATATTATATAAAAAGTTATAAACTTTGAAGCTTAATATAATTTAAATAATTTTATAGTGTTTAATATAAGTTTAACTTAATCCCTTAGTGAAGGTATAGTAGTAGTTAATATTATATAGTATAAATTATATAAAGTTATTTAGTAAATAGTTAAGTGCTTTATTAATACTAAGTTAGCTTTAATATAGAGTTTAAGTTAAGCCCTTACTATAACTACTAGCTATAGTAGTATTTTTAAGTGTAAAATACTAGTTTATATAGACTAAATTACTTATTTATTAAAGCAATAAAATGAATTAATAGAACGGTCCCTAGTGGAGGTGGCTCAGGCCCGCACCGGCACCGAGGCGGTGGCGGAGGGGAAATTAATTCTATTATTAATTATTTTTTTTTATTAAAATAAATAAATTTACTTTTTTATAAATAAAAATTTAAGCTAAATTTATAAAATTAATTTTAATAAACTATTTATATAGTTTTAAATTAAGCTTAAGTTTTCTTTATAGTATAATTATATATTAAAATATTAATATTATTTAAAAAGCTAAGTATTAATATTAAATTAATTATTATAAATTTAATATAAAGTAAAGTAATATAGAGTAAAAAAAAAATTAAAGATATAAAGAATTTTTAAAGAACCTTTATAAATATTATATAAAGAATTATTATTTAACTATTAAATATAAAGTAAGCTTTATATAATATAGTAAAGGCTTAAGTTAAATATATTATTTAAGTAAAAAGTTTAGTAAAGATTATAATATAGGTAAGTTATATATAAAATATTATATAAAAGGTAGTAAAAATATTTAATTAAAGAAATAAAGTAGTATTACTATAATATTATATTATATATATTACTTTTATTAAAATAATAAAAGCTATCTCTATAAAATAATTAATATAATTATTTATTTAAAGCTTTAAAAAAGTACTACCTTTTTTAACTATATAAGTAATTTATATTATTATTATTACTTTTAAAACCTTATTTATAATATTAAAAAAAGAGATTAATCTTTAAATATTAATATACTTTCTTTTTTTAAAGAACTTATTTAATTTATAAAAAACTATAACTTTAGCTTTTTAAAATAATATTAAATAGTATTTAATATAGTAATATATATTAAATAAGTTAAAGAGAATATAAATAAATAATTTATTATAAACTTTAAAGAACTTTAATAAAAGTTTATTAAGTTTAAAGCCTTTTTAATTAATTAGCCCTTTAATAGTATTATATATTTTTAAAGTAATAAAATAATTTTTCTTTAAAAATATAGTAAAGTTAAGTTAAAAGCTAAAGGTAGTTAATATATTATTTATATAAATAATTAAAGTTAAAAAGAATTTATTAAAAAATACTTTAACTTTATTATAATAAAATATAGTTAAAATTATATTATTACTACTATAATAAAGGTTTAAAACTTAAATAGTTTTAATAATAAATTACTATAAAGTTAAGTTTATTATTTTAGTTTTTAAAAATTATTTTTCTTTATTATTATATTTACTATTATATAATATTAAAAGTTATATTATTCTTTATAAGTAACTTATTTTTAATAAAAAGCTATATTAATAATAGCTTATTAACTTACTTTAATATAGTAGTATTATTAAAATTATTAAGTATATTTTATATTATAAATAATATTATAAACTTTAAAGGTTTATTATAGCTATAGTTTAAAGGTATTATAAAGGCCTTTTAATATAAATAAAGTAATAATAATAATAAATTTAATTATAAGCTATATAATAAAAAAATTAATTTAATAAAAGGTTTTAAAAATAATTAAAATAAAAAAAAAGTAAAAGTAATATATTATTTTTATAATAATAAATATTTTATTTATTTAAAGTAATAAAAGTAATAAAAGGGTTTAATTATATTAATTATAAAGTAATAATTATAAAATATAATATAAATAAACTATAAAATATAGTTAAATTTAATAAAGTTTAATTCTTTTAAAAATTAAGTTTAAAGATTAATAAAAGACTAAATATAGTTAATAATATTATTTCTTTTACTTTATACTTATTATATTATTTTACTTTATAATATAATAAATTTAAATTATTATTAACTTATAATTATTAAGAGTTTATTACTATTAAGTAATATATAACTATATTAATTTTAAAAAAGGTAGTATTAATTAAAGTTATTAATAAAAATATATTAATATTATAATAGCTTTATAATAAAGTTATAAAGGGAGGTTATTTAATTATAATAATAAAGAAAGAAGTAAATAAAGTAAATATTAATATTATAAAGGGTTATAGTATATTAGTTAATATTAAACTATATTAACTATAAATTAAAGCTATATTAATAGTAAATATAAATAACTATTTTTTTACTTTAAGCTATAAATTAATAAAAGCTTAAGCTTAAATTTAAAAGGTCTTTATTAATTCTATATAGTTTTTAAATTATTATTATATTAATTTTAAATTAAGACTTAAGTATTAAGTAAATAAATTATATTTTTTTCTATATATTTTAATAGATTATTTATAATATTATATTTAATTAAAGAGTAAAAGGGTTTTTTATAATAAAAAGGCTAATTAAATATTAATATAGTAATTAAAAAAGGCTTTAATAGTCTTTTAAAGCTTTAATAATTATAATATAAAGGTTATATTAAAGTTTAAATATTAATTATAGCTACTTTAAAGGTATTTACTATACTTTTATAATAAAGCTTTATTAAAAAAGGTATTATTTATTTATTTATAATAGCTATAAATTTAAACCTTAGTTTAATTATTTATATCTTTATAGGTTAATATAAATAAAGTAGTAAAGTTATTAAATTAATTTAAATATATAATATAGGCTTTTATTTACTTATTATTAATAATTAAATAATACTTTAATTAAGTAAAGTAAATATTTAAATAATTAATATATTACTTTTACTTTATATTTATAAAAGCTAAGTAATTAGTTTTAAAAGTGTATTTAATAGTAATATAATAGCTATAATATAAAGTTATAATATAATATATAATAATATAATTAAATTTAAAGTATTAATAATATTAATAAAAATAAAGAGCTTTATTATATAGTTTTACTTTAAATATTTTAACTTTTTAAATAACTTCTTTATAATATAGTTTATTAACCATATTAATATTTTTAATTTTAAATATAAAGAAAGCTTATATTATAATATTATAAAGTTTCTATATTATTTCTTTAATAATATTATTATTATTAATAGTAATAAAGTTATAAAAAATATTTTCTTTAATAATTTAATATATATAATTAATAAAGAATTCTTTAATAATAATATTAAATATATATCAATTTAATATTTATTTATTTACGCTAGCTAGGCTTTAGCCTAGTTTCTAGTACCTCTACTACTTAATCTATATAGGAAAAACCCTAAAGTAAAGAGGAAAATCTATATATTACTATAAGGTATTTACTTTAAGGCTAATATAGTTCTAAGTAAGTGCTAGCTATAAGAGTTAGTGTATAGCTAGCTTATTTTAATTAGTGTTATTAAAGAGTGTATAGTGTAAATAGTATTATTAAAATAGTATAGTAAAGGATTAAAAAGCTAGTAATAGTAATATAGTATAATATTAAAAAGGAGAGGTATATTACCTTTACTACTTAAGTTAAGGTCTAACTTAGTGCTACTTTATATTTAGCTAGTTACTGCCTTATTATTAAGAATTAATTATTAGCTTCTATAGAGGTTTATATAATACTATAAAAACTATATAGTTTAGCTACTAGCTACTTATTAGTTATTAAAGGGGGGGGGGTCTTTTAGCTATAAAGAGGGCTCCCCTTACTTTACTTAATATCTTCTTTTTCTTCTTTCTTTATTATTAAAAATTATAAATATCCCTCTCTCTTTATTATAGTAATTCTATATTAATATTAGTTTTACTTTAATTATATTATATTAAAGAAAATACTATTAAATTTAACTATTAAAAAAGGTATAAATAGCTATTTCTTTTTTAATTTAATACTATAGTTAATTTATACTTAGCTTAAAGTATTATATAACCTCCTTTATTTACTTTATTTAATTAAAATAAAAGATATTAAAAAATAATATTATAATTTATTTAATAAATACTTATATTAATATTAACTTAATTTTAATATTAATTTATTATACTTCTCAATTAAGTAATAATAATATTTATTTTAAGTATTTAAAGTAGAAAAAAGTTTATAAAAAAATAGGTCTTTATTTAACTTAGTTTTAGTATAGTACTTAATTAATATTATAAATTAATTTAAATTTTATAGTTTATAAAGAGGCTATTAAAAAAGTAATAAATATATAAAATCTTTATATCTTTAATAAAGCTATTAATATAAGTCTACTTTAAATTTATATTAATATTACTATAGTAGTAATAATATATATAAAATAATAAATATAAAGCTACTTAAAATATAATAATATATTTTATATAGTAATATAATAAAAAAGTAAAAGGGAAATAAAGTAAAGCTAAGTTAGCTTTATTTTAAAATAAAATAATACTATAAATATAGTATATTATTAATTTTTTAAAGAAGTAAAATAATATTTTATAAAAGATATATAGCTTTATTATAAAATTAAGCTAAAATTCATATAAAAAAAGAAAGAGTAATAAAGGGAAAATAAAAATAAAGGTAAATAATATAGGTAAGATAAAGTAGTATTAAGTATAAGGTAAGGTTAATATAAAGGTATAGCCTTTAGTTTTTTCTTTTTATTTTTAAAAAAAAAATAAATAAAAATAGTGGTTTAGTTTTATAATATATTTAACTTAGCTTTATATTAAGTCTAGCTTTAATATATACTTTTACTATATAATAGCTACCTTTTTCTTCTTAAAAGCTTTACTTATTAGCTATATTCTTTCTCTTTAAAGCTATACTATAGTCTTTTTTTCTTTTTTAAAGCTTTATTTATTAACTATATTTTTTCTTTTTAAAGCTTTATAGAGATATATAGTAGTTATAGTGTAATATTAAAAAGGCTTTACTTCTTTAATAGTTTTAATTTTATTGCTTTTATAAGTAGTGTATTAAAGTATATTAAAGTAGTCTTTATATATTAATAAGCTATTTTATAAAGGATATAGCTAGTTTATTAAAGTTAAGTATAATATATATATTATAATAGTTATAAAGTAAAAATAGCTTAATATTGATTAATTATATATAATTATAAACTAAATATAATAGTAAAAGGTAGTAATAGTCTTTAAAGTTAGTTTAGTAATAGTAAATTAATAAATTTATATTAAGTATATATTAAAAAAAGAGAAAGGAGTTAAAGCTAATCTTTTTTATATAGATTTATATTGAAGCAGTAAATTTATACTTAGCTAACTCTTTATAAAGCTAAATAACTTTTAAAGTAAATATAAATTAAGGCTTATATTTAACTACTATATATTTTAGTTAGGTTTAATATACTTTTACTATAGTTTATTTATAATATTAATAGTCTTTTTATTTAAAGGCTAAAGCTTTTATTAATAAAGGCTTTATAAAGTAGTTATATAATTAAAATATAAATAGTATATATTTAAAGTAATTATTTATATAAAGTAGTTAGCCTTAATAATAGTAATAGTAGTAGTAAAGTTAGCTTATTATTATTATATAAATAGTATATATTTTATTTACTATATTTTTACTTTTAATTCTTTTATAAAAGCTAAGGGATTAAAAGTTTAAATATAGGTTAATTAAGGTAACTGCTACCTTAGTTTTAATAAAAGACTAAAGTATAGCTTTAAATATATTAATAACTACTTTAAAATATTTTAACTATTTAATAATAAATACCTTAGTAATACCTTTTATTTTACAATTTATTTCTATAAAGGTATAGTATAAAGCTATATTATATATAATTATACTTTAAATTACCTATATATAAAGAAAGTAAATATAACTAAGTAAGTAACTTTAAATAAATATTATTAATACTATAAGTATAAGTTATTACTACTTTAATTTTACTTTAACCTTTTTTTAATATATTTATTAATATAGTTTTTAATAAATTTAAACTTTAAGAAACTAAGCTAATTAAATAAGCTATATTATAGCAGTGCTAAGTTAAATTAATATTATAATTACTATATACTTTTAAGTAAAATAAATTAATTTACTTTTTTAAAGATAAAAATTAAAGCTAAACTTAAAGAACTACTTTTAATATATACTTTATATATCTTTAAGTTATTTTTATATCTTCTCTACTATATATTTATAAATAAGGATATTTATATTATTAAAGCAGCTAAAGATAAATATAAATTATATAGCTTAAAGCTTTTAATATAAAGGTATTATATAAAGTAAAAAAAAAATAAAGAAGATTAATAACCTTTATAAAACTTTAATAATAATAAATAAAGCTTTTATTAATTAATTATTAAAGAAAAGGTAAGTAATATAATTAATAATAAAGGCTTAGGTTTATTTATTATTTAAGTAAATATATTAAAAGTTAAGAGAATATAAAAGAGGTAGTAGTAGTAAATAATATTAAAAGCTATAAATATATTAAATTAAAGTAATAATATAATTCTATTATAGTACTACACTATCTTTACTAACTTTATAAATATATTAAAGGTAACTTTTATAAAGTAATTAACTTTATTCTTTATTTAAAGGTTTAAAAGTATATTTTTTAATTTAATTATAATAGTAAGCTAAGCTATTACTATTACTTTTAATACTTTACTTACTATACTTAAAAGAGAGATTAAATACTATACCTTAACTTATTATTATTTAGTTAGTGTTTTTTCTAGCTTATAAAAAATAATAACTTTTACCTTTTAGTATAGTTTTAAGTAGTATTTAATTGTAAGGAGCTTATAAGACCAGCCCGCGGCGACTCCTCGTCGCTGGTGCTTAGTTACACACTCAGTATATAAACCCTAAGTAACGTATATATAAAGGGGAAAAGACTTAAAAAAAGTAAGCTTTAATTAATATATTAGTTACTATATTGCCTTTACTTAGCTACTTTATTAATACCTAATAATTTTAAAGATTCCTTAAAGGCTATTTAAAGATAATATAGCACTTTAAACTAAATAACCTATTGTAATTCTTTATAAAGAATTATTATCCCTTAACCCCTTATTAATACTCTATTAATCTATAAAAGGTTTATAAAGTAATGCTTAAACTACTAATACCTTTACATTAAAAGGGGTAAATTTAAGCACTTAAAGCCTTTATAAAAAAGCTAAGGTAATTAAAGAGTAAATCTCTTAATTAAAAAAATTAAAGAGACTATAGAAGAAAAAATAAAAACTCCTTTAAGCTTTAAAATAAAGAATTAATAATAAAATTAAAGTAAAATATCGCTACTTTTATAAAGATTTATTTAATAATAATTAAGGAGAAGTTAAAGTTAAAAACATTAATTTACTTATATACCTTATTAATCCCTAAAAATATAAGATTTAAATTAATAACCTAAACTATACCTTTAATAAAGTAAGATATAAGTTCTATTAAAATTATTTAAAAATACTCTTTACCTTTAATTATATATACTAATTTTATAGAGTAAAATAGAACTAATTCTTTAATAAATAGCTAAATAAATGTTATATTAAACTTAAGGATAACTAGGTAGAGTTTTAAAAATAAACCTTAATATTACTTAAAGACTCTATAAATTAAAAGGCTTAAATTACTATTATAATAAAGAATACTAAATAAAGAGATAGCTAAAGCCTTATTAATTTTAATATTTACTTTAATTTACTAAAGAAATATTTAAAGAAAGCTAATAAAAAAGCTAAAGCCCTCTTACTTTTTATAAAGTTATAATTAAAACTCTAAAACTATATTAACTTATATATATTTATTATAAAGAAAACTTAAAAGAAAGTGGTTTAAATTACTTAGTAATTTTAGAATATAATACTAATAAAGCCTAAAAGAAAAATAAATACCCTCTATAAAAGACCTATTAAATTTTAGTAAAACTAGTCCTTCCCTTTCTCTATAAACTATTAGCAATTAACTACTATAGGTTTAGTAATTAAAGCTAATAATAATAAAATAAAGGGTAAATGTAGATACTATAACTATAAGAAAATAGGGTATATTTAATATAACTATAATAAACTAGTAAAGGCTAACTTTAATACCTTAAAAAATAATAACTAATAGAGGTAGCTGCCTTTATCTTTACTAAAGAATAAGTTTAAATTAAGTAACATTTCTATATTTACGCTATAATTTAGAATAAAAACACTACCTATACCCTTATAGATCTTAATACCTATTTTAATATTAATATTATTAGCTTAGAATTTATAATAGCCTAAGGCTTAATAAAGACCTAGCTAATAGCCCTTAAACTTTAAGTAGTTAAGGACCTTTAAGTCCCTAAATATAGAGTATATTAGGTGCTAATTAATATTACTAATTTAAAAGGTATATCTAAAAATTTAGAGCTATTATATATAGCTATTAATTATAAACTAAACCCCTAAGGAAGTCCTATATTAATTAAAATATATACTTTAGTAAAAGAACACATTTATTTATTTATATATAATAGAGAATAGTAGTTTAAAATATAACGCGTTAATATATTGTTTTTAACTCTCTACTAATTTGCTAAGAAGTATAAAAATAAAGTAGTTATCTATACACTATAAAGCCTTTTAAATAACTAATATATTAAACTAAAGGATAAAGAAGTAGTAAACCCTTAAAGAACTGCTTTAAGTATCCCTTTAGAACTTAAAGCTTTTATAGATATATTTACTTTTAATAAAGCTAGTATACTCCTACCTACTAAAAATATAGACTATTTAATTAACCTTTTACCTAACACTTTACCTCCTTATAGACCTATATACCCTCTATCTTTAAATAAGCTTAAAATCCTATAAAAATACCTTAAAGAAAATTTAGTAAATAGGTAAATAAAACCCTTAAAAAGCCTTACTAATACCTTTATACTCTTTATATTTAAAAAAGATAGCACCCTTTAACTATATATAGATTATAGAGGTATTAATAAGATTACACTTAAGAATTACTATATATTACCCTTTATATTAAAAATCCTAAATTACTACTAAGGGGCTAGGTTCTTTATTAAAATTAATATTAAGGACGTATACTATTAGATTTATATTAAAGAAAGAGATAAATAGAAGATAGCGTTTTATATTTAATATAGTTACTATAAATACTTAGTTATATTATTTAGACTTACTAATACATTAATTACTTTTTAAAGCTATATTTACTAAGCCTTAAGAGGCTTAATTAACACTATTTATATAGTATATCTAAATAATATCTTTATTTTTTTAAAGATAAGGAAGGAATATACTAACTATATTTACTAAGTCCTTAAATAAATAAAAGCAGTGGAATTATATATAAAACCTTTTAAGTATACCTTTTACTAAAACTTAGTAGAATTCTTTATATTTATTCTATTTATTAATAAAATAGTAATAAATAAATAATAAGTAAAAACTATTAAAGACTAAAAGAAACTATAAAGATATTAGGATATATAAATATTCCTAGGATTCTATAATTTCTATTAATAATTTATATACTACTACTCTATAATTATAGTACCTTTAAATATATTAATAAAGGGTAGTTAAAAGGGAATACTAACTAAGAAATTCTTATTTAGAGAAAAGGAATATATAGTGTTTAATTAGTTAAAAGCAGCCTTTTAAGAAGTGCCTTTACTCTATTACTACTAATTAGGCTAACCTATCTATATTAAAATAAATGCTTTAATATTTATAATAGCTAGTATTATATTATAACTAAATAATAAAGGGTAATATCACTTTATTACATTTTAGTTTTATAAGTTTATAAATATTAAGTGAAATTATAGAATAGCTAACTAAAAACTCTTTATAATAGTTAAGTCCTTTAAATATTAGTAATACTATTTAAAAGGGGTAGATAACTTAGTAGAAGTATTATTAAACTACTATAACTTATAATTATTTATAATATAAGGAAGACTTAATAGGTAATAGGTAAGATAGTATATATTTTTAAGTTTATTTAACTTTATAATAAAGTATTAAATAAAGAAGAGTAACCTTACTAATACTTTATTAAAGAGGCTTAATTATAAAGGTAAGAGGCTAAGCAATAAGGAAATAATTCCTAAGCTATAGAGATAAATAATACTAAGTACTATAAATAAAAACTTATCTATAGAGAGGTAATAGCTTAGTAAGATATCTTTAAAGATATAATTAGTTCTAGCTAGTAAAGGGTATAAGCTTCACTCTATTACTTAAGTAGCTAAAGTAGTTGCTAAAATATTAGCTAAACTATAGATAAAACTAAGCAATTTTAGAAATAAAGTTGCCTATATTTAGTATATTAATGTATAAAAGGTATAAAAAGCTACTAAATTATTTAACCTCTATATAATAGAGATTTATAAATCTTTAGTAGAAGTACTATAAAAAGCTTAAAAGTAAAACTTAAACCTTAAAGGGATTATTAAAGGTATAGCTAAAGTAAATTTAAAGGGAAAGGTAAAGGTATAGTAATGTAATATAAGTAGCCTTCTACTATATAAAGATTAAGTAGTTATTCCTTAAAAGCTTATTTTATAGTAAAAGCTTTTATAGCTATACTATAATAATCCTTTAGCTAATTATTTTAAAATAAATAGAACTATTAAGCTTCTATATTAAGTCTTTTATTAGCTAGTAATAAAACAAATAGTGTTAAAATATATTTTAAACTATAGAATATACTAAAGAGTTATAGCTTAATAGCATTAACTATATAAATAGCTAAAATCCCTACTAACCTTTTAGTAACCTTAGGTTAAAGTTTTTATAGACTTTATTACTAAACTATTAAAGGTATATAATAATAATAAATAAGTAAATGCAATATTAGTAATAATAGATTAATACACTAAATATACAGTATTTCTATTAGTTATAACTACACTTAATGTAGTAAAATTAGCTAAGATATATTATAAAGAGATAGAGCTTTAATTTAGCGCTATAGAAGGGGTGATATTTAATAGAGGGTTAGTGTTTACTAGCGCCTTTTAAAGTAATCTTTACTACTATTTAAAAATAAAGAGAAGACTATCTATAATATTTTACCTATAAACTAATAGGTAGATAGAATAAACTAATTAAATCCTTAAACATTACTTATAATACTTTATAAGGAAACACTAGTTAATTTAGCCTACACTCCTACTATAAATATAGTTTGCTTATAATAATGCAGTTAATTATATAATAAAATACACACTAAATTATACACTCTTCGGTTACTACCCTAAGTTTTACCTAGCTATTAAGGACAATAGCCTAAAAGAAGGGGTACTAGAAGTAAGAGTAAGAGTACAGAAACTATATAAGATTTAAAAAGAATTAACAAAAGTATAGGGAAAAGCAATGGAAGCACAAGCGAGAGGCAGGCAAGAGACTCCCGCGTGTCCCTCTCGAAAACAAAAAAATCGTCGGCCTCGTCGCCGTCGTCGTCCACGATCGTTACGGGCTCGTCTCGCTTAGCATTTACAAACATTTTAAGCCACCTATAGATAGACAAGAGGTTGTCCTAAGACCTCTATATTATAGTAAGTACCTAAGGAATTATTAGTAAAAACCTAAAGAATTTAAAATAAAAAGACACACCCTAAAGTATAAGTTATTACGCTTATTACATTATATATAATAATATAACACCTTATACTTCCTGCCTTAGAATAGTTTGCATAGGTATATATAGCAAATTACTATAAAGGCAGGCTTAAAAGGCAGATTAGCCTTATACTTATTACAACTTATATATATATAATATATATAAATATAATAAGAAAGCTTAATAATTATAAGCTTTATAATAAAGAAAAGTTAATAAAGAGATAGGGATATATAATTTAAAAAAAGAAAAAAGAATAAGAAATAAAATATAGAAACAGTAATATTATAAAAGTAAAAAATAGCTAAAAGGGTGGTATTTATAAAGTTATAACCTACCTATAGGTAATTTAATATATATATTGTTTATATTTACTAATAGTATAACCTTAGATAATAATTGTTTAAATTATTATAAGAATTATAAAAAGGGTAAGGAATAGTGAGTAACCTACTTTTAAAAAGGTAGGGTAATTACGCCTTATTATATATATAGATAACATTGTTATTTAATAATATAATAAAAGCTTATTGCTACTAAGTTATAAGGTAAGTAATAATTAAAGTAAAAGCTACTAGGACGTTAATATAAAGAGAGGGGCAATTATAAGGAGCTTATAAAACCAGCCTATAGCGACTTCTTATCGCTAGTACTTAGTTACATACTTAGTATATAAACCCTAAGTAGCGTGTATATAAAGGGGAAAAGACTTAAAAGAAGCAAGCTTTAGTTAATATACTAGTCACTATATCGCCTTTACCTAGCCGCCTTATCGACACCTAACATTAATATAGTAGTATTTATTTAGTAAGTAAGTTAATATCTTTATAAAAGGTTTTTTATAAGCTTTAAGGAATTTAACTAAAAAGTTATTAATACTTAATGCTTTTTAATTAATAAAGCTTTTAATAATTCTATAGACTTTATTAATATTAAAGTAGTTTTTTAGTAGAAATATAGTATTATTAAGCTAAGTATTAAAGTTATTAAAGATATTAATAATTTAAGCTATAGAAAAAGGGAAGAAGTATTTTATAAAGGTAGTAGCTTTATTTTAATAAAAAGAGGTAGTAATAGTATTTAAGCTATCTCTTTAAAGGAGATTAAGTATTTACTATTATTTTAAAGGGAGTTTACTTTAAAGCTATATTTAATATTTAAGTTTTTAAAAGTTACCTTAATAAATAGAAGTAGTGTATACTATAGCCTACTAAAAGCTATATTATTTATTATAAATAACTTAGAATTATATTTAAGCTACCTTAAATATAAGTTATTAATTAGCTTTAATTTATAATAACTACTAATATTATCGTGCCTATTTTATATTTTATATTACTTACTTTATTTTATCGTTTTACTATAAATTTAGTTTAAAATTACTTTAAAGTTTATATAAAACTATTATTTATACTATTATTTAAAGCTTATTTATAATTTATTTAATATATATATTAATCTTTAGTAGTATTAAAAGTAGAATATTAATATAGTTAATTTAAAGCTATATTATTACCTTAGCTATAATTAATTTCTAGTTTATTTTTAACTATTTAAATATATAGCTATAGCTAAGCCTTTTATTTTTATTAATATTAATTTATATAAGTTATAAAATATAGTTAAACTTAATAAAGTTAAGGCCTCTTAAGTATTTAATAATTATATTAAAAATAGCTTAAATATAGTTAATAGTACTACTATATTTATTATAAAAAAACTATATAATCTCTCTTTATAATATAATAAATTTAAGTTACTATTACTTTACTATTAATAAAAAAAGTTTAATATTTAATAATATTTAACTATAGTAGTTTTATAAAAGGTAGTATTAATTAAAGTTATTTATAAATATACTTTAAAGTTATAGTATAGCTACTATAAATTTAATAAAGAGTATAGCTTAGCTTAATTTATATATTAAAAAGTATATTAAGTATATATTATAGCTTAATATATTTATTATATATTAATTAATACTGCTTTAAGTTAATTATAATTTAACTTTATATTAATAGTAAATATATAATATAGTTTATTCTCTTTAAGTAATAAGTTAATAATAACTAAAGCTTAGATTAAAGGGGTATTTAATAAATATATTTAGTTTCTATATTATAATTATATTAGTTTTAATATAGGTTTTTAGTATTAAGTATATAAAGTAAGTTTTCTTTTATATATTTTAATATATAACCTTAATTATATATATTATAAAGACTATTAAGTTAATAGCTATATATTTAAACTTATATTAAGAATAGATTATTAATTAAAGAAGGCCTTTATAGCGCTTTATTGAATTAATACTAGCTAAAAGTTAAGTAAATAAATATAGAGTTAGTTAATATATTTCTATAGTAATACCTTTTATAATAAAGGGTTATTAATATTTTAATAATAGTTATATAAAGTAACCTTTATTTATTTATCTTTTTTTAATATTAAAGAAAGGGTAGTAAAGACTTAAAGCTAGTTTAAGTATATATTATAAGTATAATACTATTGCTTATTTATAATATTATATTATTATAATTAAATAGGTTATTATTTTATATAGTTTATATAATGTTTTTATATTGCTTTTACTAAGGTTAAAAAGGCTAACTCTTTAGCCTTATAATGCTTAGTACTATAATAATTATAGTATAAAGCTATATTATAGTATATTATAATATATTTAAATTAAAAGTAGCTATGGTATTAGTAAAGGTAAAGGGTATTATTATATAGCTTAGCCTTAAATATTTCTACTTTATAAATAACTTTAAGGTAGTATAAATAATTATTTACTTTAATTTTATTAATTTTAATAATTAAAGAGGACTTAATAAAAGTTACTTAAAGTTTCTATACTATTAATTATATTAATTTTAAGCTATTATCTTTTATAAAGTTTTATAAGATTTTATTTATTATTTAGTTTTAAAAGTAATAAATAAAAAAGCCTTTAATAATAATATTAAAAAGGCAGTAGTTAAGTATTATATTTAGTTTAAATATAGTTTAAATTTAAGTTATATTTTAATATAAGGTTTTACTATATTATAAAAGGTAGTAATAGTATTGCTACTATAAAGTTAATATATTACTACTATAGTATTAGTTTTAGTAATATAGTTAATAGCTTAAATAATATCTTTAAAGGATTTATTTTAAATAGCTTTAAAAATAAAGAATCTTTTAATAATAGTTTTATAATAAATTTAAAGTAGTATTACTATAGTAATAATATAAGCTAAAATAATAAGTATAGTTATACCTTATATTATAATACTTACTTAATTTAATTCTATAATAAAGCTACTATTAATTACTTTTTTAACTACTTTTTTAATAATTTATTTAAGATTTTAAATAGTTATTATATTTAAAGAAAGGAAGGTAGTCTTTAAAGTAATAAATATAAAGGCTTTATATTAGCTATATATTATAACTATATTATTTATATAAAGAATAATATTTTATACACTCTTTAGTATTAATACTACAATAAGTTTTATTAATTCTTTATATTTAACCTTAAAATAATTTAATATTAGCTTATTTATTAAAGGTAATATAGATTTAACTTATAGTTTTATTATAAATTTACTTTAATTTATATTAAGGTAGTATTAGCTATAAGTAAGGCTACTATAATTTCTATTATTAATATTTATTAATATTTTAGTATTTACTATATTTATACTTTAATATTAATACACTATTAAATAAAGGAGTAAATAAATATAAGGAATCTTTTTTTACACTTTTTAAGTAGTTTAGAGTTAATTTTACGTTGCTATAGCAGTGTGGGCGAAATTGGAAAAAGTTTTTTATTAATTTAATATTATATTTAAGCTAAAGGTAGTTTAAACTTATTTTATATTTTTAATATAAAGCTAAGCTATATTTTTAAAGATAATAACTATATTATTAATATATAAGTATTTTATAGCTATAGTAATATCTTTATTTATAGCTTAATTTATAATATTAGTAATATTTATTAACCTATATTATTTAACTACTTTATTAATTAAGTCATCTTTAATAATAATCTTTTTATAAATATAAAGCAGTATTACTATAAAAGTAATTAAATAAATATATTTATTAATTATTAAAATAATACTATTAGCTATAATTTTAGCCTATATTATAGTTAATATAAATTTAAGTTAAGTAGCTCTTCTAATTATTTATTTAACTATTACTTTAAAGTTAATAGTTATAATTAATTTTTAAAGGTTTAATATAAAGTTAATAAATTATTTATAATAAGCTTATATTATTTTTATATTAATAATATAGAAAATAACCTTTTAAACTCTTTTTAATAAAAAAGTTAGTATAAATTTAGTAATTTTATTATATTTCTTTTATAAATAAATTAATATTTCATTTTAAGCTATATTAACTATAGTATTAACTTAGTTTTTTACTATAAACTTACTATAATAAATAAAGGAATTATAGTAACTTTATAAAAGGCTATAGTTCTTTATATTAATATTTATTATTATTATATTACTTATTATACCTATACTTTAAGCTTAATATATTATTAAAAAAGGGGGTAAATAAATATAGAAAAACTTTTTATTAGCTTTTTAAGTTAATTTAAGTTAATTCTATAGCGCTATTAGAATATAGGCGAAATTATAAAAGTTTTTTGTATTACCTTTTATATTATATACCCTTTATTTTAACTATTAAGCTTTAGTTTATTCTTTTAAGTAATAAAAGTTAATATTTAAAGTAATAATAAAATAATATTTTATAGCTTTTTAATAATTATTATAAAGTATATTATAGCTAATATAATAATTATTTATATATTTTTTAAAGCTATATAAAGTTTAACTGGCTTTAGAATATTTATTTAATTAATATCTTTTATTAATATAAGCTTTTATTTAAAGTAAATATAGAAATCTATAAAATATTTATTAATATATTATTTAAATTAATTTAACTTAAAGATAAAATATTTTTTTAATAAAGGTTTATATATATTTAATTAAAGTATATAAAGAAATAACTTAATATATATATAAATATATACCTTAATTTAAAGAAAGGTACTGTATAGATTTAAACTTCAAACCTTAGGTTTTAATAAATAAAGAACTATTTCTTATAATTATTACTAATAAAATTAAAGTTAGCTTTTAATTTATAAGCTATAAAGCTTTATTAAGCTTAATAAATAGCTTTATTATTATTATATAGTGTTTTTATAAATAATAGTTTATACTTTAATTTTTTATAGTAAAATATAATAATTACTACTATAATAACTATTAAAGTTATATTATAGCTAATTATTTTTATTATTTATATTTAATAATAAAGCTTAATAAACTATACCTTTTACTATATTATTTTATTTTAAAGGAATTATAATTTTTATATATTATTTAATTAATTTATTAAGTCATGACTATTTAAGTTTATTATAACTTTATTAATATCATTATAATTATTAATAATTATTATAAACTAGCTTAAATAATTACTATAATTTAATATTAATAAATTTATTATTAATTATAAAAAAGAGAGAAAAGGCTTTTAAAAGAAGCCTCTTTATTAGCTTATATATTCTATATATTTTTAGTGTGCCTTAAGTGTGCCTTTATATTTATACTCTATAGATTATAATAGAATAATTATAAGCCTTTAATAAAGATCTAAGCCACTAGCTTAAATCTATTACACACCCCTTTTAAAGAGGTATTTTAAAAGCTAAAGGGAAAAAGAGAAATGTTAATTTTAAATAAAATCTATAAAACTTTCAATAAAATTATGAAAGAAAAAGGATAATAAATATAGAAAATTAAAAAGTAGGGCTTTATAAAAAAGCTAAAAAAGGCTATAGTTAAATCTAGTAAATTTAAGGAATTTGTTATTACAGTTAAACGTTAATTTTAAAGTTTATTTTAGTCATTATTTTATATTATTAAAGTGGTTTTATAATTATTTTAAGCCTTTAGCTAAATATAAAATTTATAGTAAAATTATAGAGGTTAAAGCCTTATAAGCTCTAAGCTAATTTAGCTTCAAATTTAAATATGTATTTTTAGTTAGCTTAGCTAATAGTGGTTTTATACTTCTAAAAAATATACTAAAAATCTTAAGTAATGTTATAGACTAGCCTAAATAGCTGCTATAATTTAGCGTTAATAGAGTTATTATTTACTATAAAGAGAAGGAAAGTCCTCTTTCCCTCTCTCTTTTTTATAAGCTTATATATATTTATATATTTATATACTTACTTAATAAAGTTTTATTAAAGCTTTATTAAAAGCGGTTTCAATAGAAGTATAGTATAGCATTAAAGGTAATATGTATTCTCTAGCCCTTTTTAATAAAGCTAATAAGCTCAGTTTTTATAGTACTATACCTTAAAATCTAAGTTATTAGCTTAAATTTCTTATATAGCTCTTTACTTACCCTTTATATTATTTCTTCCCTTTTTTATCAATATTATAATAAATATATCTATACTATAGTGTAATATATAGAATATTTATTAATAAAAGAGGTATATTTTAAAAGTATACCTTTTAATAATAGTTTATTTACTTTAAAAGTATATATTTATAGCATTATACTTTACTACTACTTTATTTAATTTATTAATATTAGCCTTTAAGATTTTATTAATTTAATAAAACCTTAATATTATTAATAATTAAAAAAAATTTAAGTAAAATTAATAGTTTAAATATTTAATGCTTTATATAAAAAAGATTAACAAAAATTAAAATAATAATAAATAGCCTTTTATTTATAATTACTTTAAGTATTTATAATAAAAATAAAGCCCCTTTAAATTCCCTCTCTTAAACTTTTATTTTTTTAATATATTTTTTATTCACTTAATATTTATTTTTTATTTTTTTTATTTTAATACTTATTATACCCTTTATATAATATTACTTTATTTTTTACTTTATATTACTATTCTTTATTTTATTCTTTATATTTAAACTTATTACTACTTTTATTAATATAGTTTATATTTTATATTTTACTATTTTATTTATTATATATTTATATAAGTAAAATATATATACTATATAAATATATAGTTAACTTAATATATTTTATTTATTTATTTAATTACTTTAGGGGGCATAGAGCCCTTAGCTAGTACCTTATCTTAATAACCTATATAGAAAAAACCTTAAAATAAAGGGGAAAATCTATATATAGTAGTAAATATAAGTATTAAAAGGGCTTAAATTAAGCCCTAAATAGTGCTTATTATAAAAATTAATATATTACTAGCTAAACTATAGCTATAGTTATTAAAAGAAGTTTAGTAAAAAGTATATGTAATATATATAAAAAGGTATATAAAAATATATTAAATTTAAAAAGAGGGGGTAAGGATTTTATAGGTTTAAATTAAGCTTTATTTAAGGCTAAGTTAAGTTATTAAAAAAGGTATAGAGTATTAGCTATATACTATAGAATGTAAAGTAATATAAAAGGTTATAAAAGGTTATAAAGGGTTTTAAGTTATAATATAGCTATACTATTAATTTAAAGGTATATTAATTATTAAATTAAGTAATTATTATATATTAAATTATTTAAAGCTATTAATTTAATAGCCTTTAAATTTAAGCTTAAATTAAACCTTAGTAGTAAGTAGCTTAAATAAGGTATAGTAGTAAAATAATAGTTAATAATTTTTTAATTAAATTTAATATATTAATAAGTAATTAAATAAGTAATTTAAAGTACTATCTCTTTTTTATAAATAAAAGAAACCTTTTTAAGGTTTTTTCTCTTTTTTTCTTTTTTTTTCTTTTTATATTTAATTAAAAAACTATAAATATCCCTTTCTCTTTTAAAATTTAATAGAAAGCTATTTTAATCTTTATATTAAAGTTAGTTTAAACCTTTAATATTATATTAATTTTAAATAATAAAGAAAATAGTTAATTAATTAAAAGTTAAAGGCCCTTTAAAAAGTATTTAATTTTTCTTTATATTTAATTAAACTTTAACTTTAATTTATATAAAGTGTAAAGTAAGTATTTCTATTTTTCCTTTATTTTTTTAAAATAAAAGATTTTAATATTTATTATTATAATTAATTTAATAGGTGTCTAATATAGACTTATAGTAGAGCTACTATAGCTAACTTAAATTTTAAATATTAGTTTAAACTATTTTAAATATATATAGCTTAATAAATTATATTTAATAAATTTAGGGTTTAATATATAGCTAAGTTAAATACTAATAAAAGTAGGCTTTATTTAATATACTAGTACTTTATAATATTATATAAAAAGTTATAAACTTTTAAGCTTAGTATAACTTAAATAATTTTATAGTATTTAATATAAGTTTAACTTAATTCTTTAATAAAGGTATAATAGTAATTAACTTTATATAGTGTAATTTATATAGGGTTATTTAATAAATAGCTAAATGCCTTATTAATACTAAGTTAGCTTTAATATAGAGTTTAAGTTAAGCCTTTACTATAACTACTAACTATAGTAGTATTTTTAAGTGTAAGATATTAGTTTATATAAACTAAATCGCCTGTTTATTAGAGCGATAAAATGAACTAATAGAACGGTCCTTAGTGGAGGTGGTTAAGGCCTGCACTGGCACCGAGGCGGTGGCGGAATTTATAATTAATTATTAAATATATAATAAAAAGAGAAAAGAAAGCTTAAATTTTATTATTCATTTATAATATTTTACTATTATAATAAAAGCTAATTTTCTTTTAAATTTATAATTAAATTCTTTAGCTTTTAAAGAATTACTATAGAAATTTAATAAAATAATTAATTACTTTATTATATTTAAGCTTAGTTAAAAATAATAAGCTAAAATACTTTCTTTTAAAATACAAATTAATTTATTATTTATTTAAATCTTTTAAGTTAAATGCTTATTTTAAATATCTTTTTAAATATAAAAATAATAATAATTAAGTAAATAATTTTTTATATTTTTTTCTCTTATTATTTATATTTCTTTAGTATATATAAATTTTTAAAGATAATAATAATAATGTATTAATAGTTTTATTTTTTAAAAAGTAAGTTAGACTCTTTAAAAAGTTTAACTTTAAAACCTTTTATATTAATATAAATTTTAAATATTTAAAGGACTTAAAAATAAAAGAAATTATTTAAAGCACTTCTAATATTAAGGCTTAATTAAGTATATTTCTTTTATAATATATAGCTAATTTATTATTAATTATTTTAATTATTTCTTTAATTTATATTATAATTAATATATAAAGTAGTATTACTTATTATACTACATTTTACAAGGTTTTCTATTACTTAAAATATATTTATAATATTTAACTTTAATAAATAAAATAATAGCTAACTTTATTATAGCTAGAATTTAACCTAATTAAAAACTAAAGAACATAAAGTATTAAGTAAATCTTAATTTAAATAAATAAATTATTTCTTTTTTAATTAAATAGTTTATTTATTTAATTCTAAGTTTTTAGTTTTATTAAATAATTTAAAAGTAATAAAGGTTAGTAGCTTTGATTAAGTTTACTTCTTTTTAAAGGTTATTTATTAATTATTAATATTTTCTTTATAATATTAAACTTTTTCTTTATAGAATTTAACACTTTTTTATTTTACTTTATTTTATTATAAATATAACTATAAATATTTCTTTATACTTTAATTATAAAGAGTTTAATTAAAATAACTAATATATAAATACTAAAGGTAGATATAAATATAAAAATATTATATTACTAAATTCCCTTTTTTTATAGAAAAAGTAATAGCTATATAGTAATTATATATATTATAGCTTTCGTTACGGTGCCAGGCGCCATAAGGCCGGAGAGTTAGCTTGCCTAGCCCTAACAGGGGCGATATAGGAACGCTATGTAAACTACGTAGAATAGCACCCTATATAGTTATAATAATATAACGTTACTAATAGGCAGTAGCATTATACCTATAATATATACCTAAGCTAGCTTTAAGCCTTTATTACCTCTCCTTTAACGCTAAAAAGAAATAAATAAATAGAGGTTACTTTATATAACTATTACTATAATATTAATAACCCTTTATTATAAAAGGTATTACTATAGAAATATATTAGCTAACTTTAAACTTACCTACTTAACTCTTAATTAATATTAATTTAATAAAATACTATAAAGGCCTTCTTTAGTTAATAATCTATCTTTAATGTAAGTTTAAATATATAAATATTAACTTAATAGTTCTTTTAATATATATAACTAACGTTATATATTAAAATATATAAAAGAAAACTTATTTTATATACTTAGCGTTAAAAACCTATATTAAAACTAATATAATTATAATATAGAAATTAAGTATAACTAATAAATACCTCTTTAACTTAAGCTTTAGCTACTATTAACTTACTATTTAAAGAGAATAAACTATATTATATATTTATTACTAATATAAAACTATATAATAATTAACTTATAATAGTACTAACTAATATATAATTAATATAGTAAGCTATAATATATACTTAATATACTCTTTAATATATAAACTAAGCTAAACTATACCCTTTATTAAATTTATATTAACTATATTATAACTTTAAAGTATATTTATTAATAACTTTAACTAATACTACCTTTTATAGAACTATTATAGTAAAATATTATTAAGTAGTAAACTCTTTTTATTATTAATAAAGTAATAGTAACTTAAACTTACTATACTATAAAGTAAAGTTATATAGTTCTTTTATAGTAAATATAATAATATTATTAACTATATTTAAACTACCTTTAATATAACTATTAAATATTTAAAAGGCTTTAACTTTATTAAGTTTAACTATATTTTATAGCTTATATAAATTAATACTATTATTAATAAAAAAACTAGCTATAGCTATATATTTAAATAGCTAAAAATAAATTAAAAACTAATTATAATTAAAGTAATAATATAGTTTTAAATTAATAACACTAAAGACCTACTTTTAATACTATATAAAATTAATATATATATTAAATAAATTATAAATAAGCTTTAAATAATAGTATAAATAGTAGTTTTATAAAGACCTTAAGGCTACCTTAAACTAAACTTATAGTAAAACTATAAAATAAAGTAAGTAATATAAAATATAAAAAGAGCGCTATAATAATAGTAGTTATTATAAACTAAAGCTAATTAATAACTTATAATTAAGGTAGCTTAAATATAATCCTAGGTTATTTATATAAAATAATATAGTTTTTAGTAAGCTATAGTTTATACTACTTTTATTTATTAAAGTAACCTTTAGAAACTTAAATATTAAATATAGCTTTAAAGTAAACTTCCTTTAAAATAATAATATATACTTAACTTCCTTTAAAGGAATAGTTTAAATACTATTATTGCCTCTTTTTATTAAAATAAAGCTACTACCTTTATAAAATACTTTTTCCCTTTTTTTATAGCTTAACTTATTAATATCCTTAATAATTTTAATTTTTAACTTAATAATACTATATTTTTATTAAAAAACTGCTTTAATATTAATAAAATCTATAGTATCATTAAAGGCTATATTAATTAAAAAGCATTAAGTATTAATAACCTTTTAGCTAAGTTCTTTAAAGCTTATAAAAAACCCTTTATAAAAACACTAACCTATTTACTAAATAAATACTACTATATTAAATACTATTTAAAACTATATTAAAAAGCTAAAGTTATTATTCTTTATAAGCTAAAAAAAATATTAATTAAATAATTATAAACTAAGGTATAGCGCTTAATTTTACTTTTTAATATAGTTAATAAAATATTAAAAGCAGTAGTAGTGTTTTAGCTTATTATTATAATTAAGTTAAAAGGTATACTTTTAAACCTTTAAATAATAAATAAAGCTAATTACTTTATAAAAGTTACTTTTAGTATTTTTATAAAATTAATAAAAATAATATAGTATTATAGTAAAATTATATTATTACTTTAATTTAATATATTTATAGCCTTTAATACTATTTATTACTATTAACTCTTTTATATCTTTCTATTCTTTAGTATATTTATTTAAATAATAATATAAACCTAAGCCTTTATTATTAATTATATTACTTACCTTTTCTTTAATAATTAGTTAATAAAAGCTTTATTTATTACTATTAAGGTTTTATAAAGGTTACTAATCTCCTTTATTCTCTTTTTACTTTATATTATACCTTTATATAAAAAGCTTTAAACTATATAATTTATACTTATCTTTAGCTTCTTTAATAATATAAATATTTTTATTTATAAATATATAGTAAAGAAAATATAAAAATAACTTAAAGATATATAAAGTATTTATTAAAAGTAGTTCCTTAAGTTTAGCTTTAATTTTTATTTTTAAAAAAGTAAATTAATTTATTTTACCTAAAAGCACGCTATAATTATAATATTAATCTAACTTAATACTACTATAATATAATTTATTTAATTAGCTTAATTCTTTAAAGTTTAAGTTTATTAAAAGCTATATTAATAAATATATTAAAAGAAAGTTAAAGTAAAACTAAAGTAATAATAATTTATATTTATAGTATTAATAATATTTATATAAAGTTACTTATTTAATAATACTTACCTCCTCTATATATAGGTAATTTAAAGTATAGTTATATATAATATAGTATTATACTATACCTTTATAAAAATTAATAATAAGGTAAAAGGTATTATTAAAGTATTTATTTTTAAATAATTAAAATACCTTAAAATAGTTATTAAAGTATTTAAAGCTATATCTTAATTCTTTATTAAAACTAAAGTAATAGTAGCCTTAATTAACCTATACTTAAACTTTTAATCCCTTAGCTTTTATAAAAATATTAAAAAAAATAAAATAATAAATAAAATATATACTACTTATATAATAATAGTAAGCTAACTTTATTACTATCTTTATTACTATTAAAGCTACCTACCTTAAGTAAATAGTTACTTTAAATATATATTATTTATAAACTAACTATATAATTACTTTATAGAACCTTTATTAGCTAAAGCTTTAGTTTTAAAATAAAAGGACTATTAACACTATAAATATATTATAGTAAAAGTATATTAGTCTTAATTAAGATATATAGCAGCTAAATATAAGCTTTACTTTATATTTACTTTAAAACTTATTTAGCTTTATAAAGGGCTAGCTAAGTATAAATTTACTACTTTAATATAAATATAAATAAAAAAGATTAGCTTAAATATATTCCTCTTCTTTTAATATATCCCTAATATAGATTCCTTAATCTATTAATACTAAACTAACCTTAAAAACTATTATTATCTTTTATTATTATACTTAATTTATAATTATATATAATTAATTAATATTAAGCTATTTCTACTTTATAACTACTATAATATATATATTATACTTAACTTTAATAAGCTAGCTATATTCTTTATAAAATAGCTTATTAATATATAAAGACTACCTTAATTTACTTTAGCTTATTATTTATAAAAGTAATAAAACTAAAACCTTTAGAAAGGTAAAGCCTCTTTAATATTATACTATAACTATTATATACCTTTACTAAGCTTTATAGAGAAAAGATATAATTAATAAATAAAGCTTTAAAGAAAAAAGATATAATTTATAAATAAAGCTTTAAAGAGGAAAGATATAAGCCTATAAATAAAGCTTTAAAGAAGAAAGAGGTATATATTCAAAGCTAATTTATACTAAAAATAATATAAAACTATAGTAAAGCTTTAAAGAAGAAAACAATACACTACCTCCTTTAATGCTATACTATACTATTATTATTAAACCCTTAACCCTTTACTATATTATTTTAGCATTATAAACTACACTATATACTCTTTAATAACGCTAGCTAAAATAAGCTAGCTATATACTAACTTCTATAGTAAATAACTACTTAAGGCTATACTAGCCCTAAGGCGGTTACCCTATAGCGGTATATAGGTTTTCCTCCCTACCCTAGGGTTTTTTCTATATAAATTAAGTAGTAAAGGTACTAGATACTAAGCTAGAAACAGCCTAGCTAGCGTAAATAAATAAATAAATAAATAAATATTATAGCTTTAATCTTTATATTTTATACTACTTTAATTAATATTTTATATATATTATTTTATATTTTACCTTTTAATTTAATAATTTGATTTAACTAAACTTAATTAATTTATTAAAGCCTTTAAGTTAAATTCTCTTTTTCTTTATTTTCTTTATTTTTAATAGTAGTATTTATCTATTATTATTAGTAAAAAAATACCTCTCTTTATTTTATTAAAAGTAGTAATTTAGCTTTAATAATTAATTAAAATAATAGAACTATTATATTCAAAATATTTAATACTAAGTTAAAGTTAATTTATTTCTTTTATACCTTTTATATAAATTCTCTTTTTATTATATAAGTTTAAATATTTATAAAGCTTTATTTTTAAGCTATTGCTTTTATTTAATAAAGTACTTAAAAGATAATAATATTTTAAGCTTATTAAAAGTAAAAGAAAGTTATAATAATAAATAAATTAAGTTTTAAATTAAATAGTTTAAAAGGTAAAAATAATAATTTTATAGTAAGTAATATAAATTAAAGTTTAGCTTAGCGTATATTTATTAAAGCTATTTTATTAAATATACTATAATATTAGTTTTAAATTTATATTATTATTAAATTTTAAAATAAAGGCTTTAAGTATATTTAAATAGTTAATTTTATTAAAGAATTTTAAAGTTTAATAAAATTAAAGTATAGCTTATATAGGTGATATTTAATAATTCTTTTACTATTATTTAAATATATATTTTATAACTATAAAGCTAAAAATAAGAAATCCTCTATATATATAATTAAGAGTAATAACTTAAGAATTAAAGTCTTTCTTTAAATAAATATTTTAAATAAAGCTAATATTAAAAAATAGCTATATTTTATTAAAAAGAGTGTAAAGGGCTATATATATAAATTTATTTATTATTATATTTAATAAAACTTAAAAGGTTTTTTTAAATTTACTTATATATATTAAACTATTTATATTAAGGATATTATTTAGAAAAACCTATTACTAAAGAGAAAGTTTAAATTTAATTAATTAATTACATTTAGAAAAAGCCTTAAAAGCCCTTTTTATTTTAAGCCTTAAACTTTATAAATTATTATTAATTATTAATATTATATATTTAGTAAATCCTTTTTAATATATAAATAAAGAAGGAAAGGTATATATATTTATATTTAAAGTTACCTTTTTAAGTAAAGCTAAAGACTATAATAGCTTTAAAATAATATAAATAATTTATTTATTTATTTATTTATTTATTTACTCTAAAGGGCATAGAGCCCTTAGCTAGTACCTTATTTTAGTGACCTATATAGAAAAAACCTTAGAATAAAGGGGAAAACCTATATATAGTAGTAAATATAGGTACTAAAAGAGCTTAAGTTAAGCTTTAAGTAATGTCTATTATAAAAATTAATATACTACTAACTAAGCTTTAGCTATAGTTATTAAAAGAAGTTTAATAAAGAGTATAAATAATATATATAAAAAGGTATATAAAAATATATTAAATTTAAAGGGGGGGTAAGGACTTTATAGACTTAAGTTAAGCTTTATTTAAAGCTAAGCTAAGTTATTAAAAGGGGTATAGTATACTAGCTATATACTATAGAATATAAGGTAATATAAAAAGGTATAGAAGGTTATAGAAAGTTATAGGTTATAATATAGCTATATTATTAATTTAAAGGTATACAATATTAAATTAAGTAATTATTATACACTAAATTATTAAAAGTTATTAATTTAGTAAATACTAAATATAAAACTAAAGTAAGCCTGAGTAATAAGTAATACAGATATAGTATAATAGTAAAATAGTAGTTATTAATTACTTAAATAAATTTAATATATTAATAAGTAATTTAATAAATAATCTAAAGCGCTGCTCTTTTTTCTATAAATAAAGAGGACCCTTTTAGAGGTTTTTTCTTTTTCTCTCTTTTTTTTCTTTATATTTAAATAAAAATTATAAATACCCCTTTCTCTTTTAAAGTTTAATATAAAGCTATTTTAATCCTTATATTAAAGCTAGCTTAAACCCTTAATATTATATTAATTCTAAGTAGTAAAGAAAATAGCTAATTAATTAAAAGTTAAAAGCCCTTTAATAAGTTTTTAGTCTCTCTTTATATTTACTTAAGCCTTAACTTTAATTTATATAAAGTGTAAAGTAAATATACCTTTACTCCCTTTACTTTAATAAAATAAAAGACCTTAATATATACTACTATAATTAATTTAATAAATATTTAACTTAAATTTATAGTAAAAGCATTATAGCTAACTTAGATTTTAAGTATTAATTTAAATTATTATAAATATATATAGCTTAGTAAAGTATATTTAATAAGTTTTTAAAGTTTAATATAAAGCTAAGTTAAATATTAATTAAAGTAAGCTTTAATTAATTTAATAGTAGTTTATAATATAATATAAAAGGTTTTTAACTTTTAAATATAATATAATTTAAACTATTTTATAAAGTTTAATATAAGTTTAATTTAACCCTTTAATAAAAGTATAGTAGTAGCTATATTTATATAATATAACTTATATAAAGTTATTTAGTAAATAGCTTAACACTTTATTAATATTAAAGTAGCTTTAATATAGAGCTTAAGTTAAGCCTTTATTATAACTATTATATATAGTAATATTTATAAATATAAGATATTAGCCTATATAGGCTATATTATTAATATATTAAAGTAATATAATAAATTAATAAAGTAGTCTTTAGTAAAGATAATTAATACTTATAGTAATACTATATTAAAAAAAAGTAAAGGAAAGGGAGAGAGAGATAAAAGAAAGGGAGAAATAAAGGGAGAGAGAGGCTAAAGTAAGGGCTATAGTAAAAAAGAGATAAAGATATATAGGTAGCCTTATAGTTAGCTTTATAGCTATTAAGCTAAAAGTTTTTTTTTATTTTTTATTTTCTTTTTTTTTCCCTTTTTTTTTTCTTTATTATTTTTTTTTATTTCTTTTTAAAAAGTTTTTAAAAAAATAAAATAAAATAATATATAGTTTAATATAGTTATATATTAGTATTAATATAGATACAAAAGTATAATATAATAATAGTTTAAAGTAGTTAAGGTAAAGCAGTAAAGGGGCCTATATTAAGCTTATATTAAAGACTAAAAGGTACTATTATTTACTATTATTCCTTTTATAAAGTAAAGGTAAGTTAAAAGTATAAAAGGTAATTAGTTTTAAAGAGCTACTTTACTAAATATTATATAAAGCTAAGCTAATTAAAGGTAATATAAATTTCCCTTAAGTTTTAAATTAAATTTACTTTAAACCTTAAAAGATAAAGGTAGTTATATTTAAAGATATTAAAAAATAAAGTAGTAAATATCTTTATAATTACTTTAATAGTAGTATATTAATAAGTTTATATTAAAAATATAGTAAAGATAAAGAAAGGATTTAAAATTAATCTTTTTAATATAAAGCTAAACTAAAGTTTATAATTTAAACTTAATAAAATAATAATAAAGTTAAAGTACTTTTTTTTAAAGTAGAAGTTTAGGTTTTATTTAGCTATAATAAAGTATTAATTTAAATATTAATAAGCTATTAAAGTTTATTTTTAAAGCTATTACTCTTTTTAGTTTAATTTTAGCATTTTAAATATAAAGAATATAGTAAGGTTTAGTAAAGGCTAAGTTAAAAGCAATATATAGTTAATATAGAGTTATTTTTTATATTAAGCACTATATTAAAGGTAAGTTACTATTAAAGTATAAGCTATTTAAATCTTATTAACTATTTTATTTACTTTAATTTTATTATAGAATTATTAAATATAGTAATTAAAGTATAGGTTTAAAGAAAGGATTATTACTTTAGTTTTAATTAAAGACTATAGTATAGCTTTATAAATATTAATAATAATATAAAGATATTAAGTTTACTTTATAGTAAAGGCTTTAATAATACCTTTAACTATATCTCTATATTTAATTAAAATATAATATAAACCTATACTATAGCTAATAAAGCTTTAAATAATTTAAGTATAGAGAAGTTTAAACTTATATAGTAAACACCCTTAAGTAAATATAGAGAGTATAGTAAAGGTAAGTTATTACTATATTAGTTTTATAGTAAGCTTAAGTTAATAAGCCTTTTATTAAAGTTTATAGTAAATTTAAATACTAAAAAAATAAGCTAACTATATTAACTAAACTATTATAGTTTTAAGTTAAATTAATATTATTATTAACTATCTTTTTTTATTAAAGTAAATAAGTTTGCTTTTTTATAAATAAAACTTTAGACTTAATTTATAAAACTATTCTTAATAAACTACTTAAGTAGTTTTAAATTAAGCTTAAGTTGTGATGGGCTAGGTCTTTGACCTAGCCTAGCTTAGCCTGCAGCTGGCGGCGGTTGCCAAGCCCTGCGTACGACCGGCAATATAAGTGTCAATTAACCAGAGACCTGTAACTTTAATTAATACATATCCTTTTATCCTAGCTATTTACTAGTGTAGTTAGCATGTAGCTAGCAAAGAATATACTAACTACACTATATCTACGCCTAACACTTACAATAGCTTAATTAGGCTAGACTATAACAGTTAATTAAAGTTCTAAGTTATAGGTTTAAGTCCCGCTAGCTATATATAGTTATAATAGGCGTAGTAGGGACTTAGCTTAGGCTTATAAGACTTAATTAGGCAATAAGTGGGTCTTAAGGGATATATAGGTATTGCTTAGAGGGTAGAGGTATATAGGGCTAGTAGGGCGTTATAGGGCCCTAGTAGGGAGCTATATAATAGGCTAGGTCTTTAACCTAGCCTAGCTTAGCCTGTAGCTAGCGGCGGTTACTAAGCCCTGCATATAACCGGCAATATAAGTGTTAATTAACTAGAGACCCGTAACTCTAATTAATATATATCCTTTTATCCTAGCTACTTACTAGTGCAGCTGGCACGCAGCTGGTAAAGGATGTGCTAACTACACTATGTCTGCGCCTGACACTCGCGATGGCCCAATCGGGCTAGACCATAACATAAGTCTCCTTTATTATATAGCTATATATTAAGATATTAATATTATTAAAAAAGCTAAGTATTAATATAAAGTTAACTATTATAAGTTTAATATAAAGTAAGGTAATATAAAAGAAAAAGAGAATTAAAGATATAAAGGACCTTTAAAGGACCTTTATAAATATTATATAAAAGGCTATTATTTAGCTATTAAATATAAGGTAAGCTTTATATAATATAGTAAAGGCTTAGGTTTAGTGTATTATTTATATAAAGAGTTTAATAAAGACTATTATATAGATAAGTTTTATATAATATACTATATTAAAAGTAGTTAAAATATTAAGCTAAAGAAGTAATATAGTGCTACTATAGTACTATATTATATATATAGCTTTTATTAAAATAGTAAGGGCTACTTTTAAAAAATAATTAATATAGTTACTTATTTAAAGCTTTAAAAGAGCGCTACTTTCTTTAGCTATATAAATAATTTATATTACTACTACTGCTTTTAATACTTTACCTATAATATTAAAAAGAAAAGGACTTTTGATTTTTACCTACACCGCTATAGCGACGCGGAATTAACTCTAAACCGCTTAAAAAGGGCAGAAAACGATTTCTTATACCTATTTACCTCTCTCTTTAATAATATATTAATACTAAAATATAGATATAGTAGGTACTAAGATATTAATAAATATTAATAGTAGAAATTATAGTAGCTTTAATTATAGCTAATACTATTTTAATATAAATTAAAGTAAATTTATAATAAAACTATAAATTAAATCTATATTACTTTTAGTAAATAAGCTAGTACTAAATTACTTTAAGGTTAAATATAAAGAATTAGTAAAACTTATTTTAGTATTAATATTAAAGAGTATATAAAATATTATCCTTTATATAAATAATATAGCTATAATATATAGCTAATATAAAGCCTTTATACTTACTACTTTAAAGGCTTTCTTTTTCTCTTTAAATATAATTACTATTTAAAACCTTAAATAAACTATTAAATAAATAGTTAAAAAGGTAATTAATAGTAGCTTTACTATAGAACTAAGTTAAGTAAATATTATAATATAAAGTATAACTATACTTATTACTTTAGTTTATATTATTACTATAGTAGTACTACCTTAAATTTATTATAAAACTATTATTAAAGGTTTATTTATCTTTAAAGTAGTTTAAAATAAATTCTTTAAAGATATTATTAAGGCTATTAACTATACTATAGAAACTAATACTATAGTAGTAGTATACTAACTTTATAGTAGTAATACTATAGTTATATTTTATAATATAGTAAAACCTTATATTAAAAATATAACTTAGATTTAAACTATATTTAAACTAAAAGTAATGCTTAACCGCTGCTTTTTTAATATTATTATTAAAGGCTTCTTTATTTAATACTTTAAAAATTAAGTAATAAATAAAATCTTATAGAACTTTATAAAGGATAATAGCTTAAAACTAATATAGATATAGGTATAGAAACCCTATATAACCTTTATTAAGTCCCTTTTAATTATTAAAATTAATAAAATTAAGGTAGCTAATTATTTATACTACCTTAAAGTTATTTATAAAGTAGAAATATTTAAGGCTAAGCTATATAATAATGCCCTTTACCTCTATTAATACTATAGCTACTTTTAATTTAAGTATATTATAGTATATTATAATATAATACTATACTATAGCTATTATAATGCTAAGCACTATAAGGCTAAAAAGTTAGCTTATTTAGCCTTAATAGAGGCAATATAGAAACGCTATATAAACTATATAAAATAGCACTCTATATAGTTATAATAATATAACATTACTAATAAGTAATAGTATTATATTTATAATATATACTTAAGCTAGCCTTAGGCCTTTATTACCTCTTCTTTAACGCTAAAAAGAGATAAATAAATAGAGGTTACTTTATATAACTATTACTATAATATTAGTAACCTTTTATTATAAAAGGCATTACTATAAAAATATATTAACTAACCCTAAACCTACTTACTTAATTTTTAATTAATATTAACTTAATAAAGTGCTATAGAGGCCTTCCTTAGCTAATAACCTATCTTTAGTATAAATTTCAATATATAAATATTAACTTAATAATCCCTTTAATATATATAACTAAAGTTATATATTAAAATATATAGAAGAAAACCTATTTTATATACCTAGCGTTAGAAACCTACACTAAAACTAATATAATTATAATATAGAAACTAAGTATAATTAATAAACACCTCTTTAATTTAAGCTTTAGCTACTATTAATTTACTATTTAAGGAGAATAAACTATATTATATATTTATTATTAGTATAAAACTATATTATAGTTAATTTATAATAGCATTAACTAATATATAATTAATATAGTAGGCTATAATATATATATAATATATTTTTTAATATATAAACTAAGCTAAACTACACCCTTTATTAAATTTATAGTAGCTATACTATAACCTTAAAGTGTATTTATTAATAACTTTAATTAATACTACTCTTTATAAAACTATTATAATAGAATATTATTAAATAGTAAACTCCTTTTATTAATAGTAAAGTAATAGTAACTTAAACTTACTATATTATAAAGTAAGGTTATATAGTTCTTTTATAGTAAATATAATAATACTATTAACTATATTTAAGCTACCTTTAATATAACTATTAAATACTTAAAAGGCTTTAACTTTATTAAGTTTAACTATATTTTATAGTTTATATAAATTAATACTACTATTAATAAAAGGCTTAACTATAACTATATATTTAAATAGCTAAAAATAGACTAAAAACTAGTTATAACTAAAGCAGTAGTATAGTTTTAAATTAATAACATTAAAGACTTACTTTTAATACTATATAAAATTAATATATATACTAAATAAATTATAAGTAAGCTTTAAATAATAATATAAATAGTAATTCTATATAGACCCTAAGGTAGCCTTAAACTAAACCTATAGTAAAACTATAGAATAAAGTAGGTAATATAAAATATAAAAAAGGCACTATAATAATAATAGTTATTATAAACTAAAGCTAATTAATAACTTATAACTAAGGCAGCTTAAATATAATCTTAGGTTATTTATAAAAAACAGTGTAGTTTTTAATAAGCTATAGTCTACACTATTTCTACTTATTAAAGTAGCCTTTAGAAACTTAAATATTAAATATAGCTTTAAAGTAAACTCCCTTTAAAATAGTAATATATACTTAACCTCCTTTAAGGGGATAGCTTAAACACTACTACTACCTTCTTTTATAAAAATAAAGCTATTACCTTTATAAAATACTTTTTCCCTTCTTTTATAGCTTAACTTATTAATATCCTTAATAATCTTAACTTTTAACTTAATAATACTATATTTTTATTAAAAGACTGCTTTAATATTAATAAGATTTATAGTATTATTAAAGGCCTTATTAGCTAGAAAGCACTAAGCATTAACAACCTTTTAGCTAGGTTCCTTAAAGCTTATAAAAAACTCTTTATAAAAACACTAACCTACTTATTAAATAAGTGCTACTATATTAAATACTATTTAAAACTATATTAAAGGGCTAAAGTTATTATTCTTTATAAGCTAAAAAAAATACTAATTAAATAATAATAAACTAAGGTATAGTGCTCTATCTTACTCTTTAATATAGTTAATAAGATATTAAAAGTAGCAGTAGCGTTTTAGTTTATTATTATAATTAAGTTAAGAGGTATACTTTTAAACCTTTAAATAAGGAATAAAGCTAATTACTCTATAGAAGTTACCTTTAATGTTTTTATAGAATTAATAAAAACAATATAGCACTATAGTGAAATTATATTATTACTTTAATTTAATATATTTATAGCCTTTAATATTATTTATTACTATTAACTTTTCTATATCCTTCTATCCTTTAGTATACCTACTTAAATAATAATATAAACCTAAGCTTTTACTACTAACTATACTACTTACCTCTTTTTTAATAATTAATTAATAAAAGCTTTATTTATTACTATTAAGGTTCTATAAAGGTTATTAATCTCCTCTATTTTCTTTTTACTTTATATTATACCTTTATATTAAAAGCTTTAAGTTATATAATCTATATTTATCTTTAGCTTCTTTAATAATATAAATATCCTTATTTATAAATATATAATAAAGAAAATATAGAAATAACTTAAAGATATATAGAGTATTTATTAAGAATAATCCCTTAAGTCTAGCTTTAATTTCTATTTTTAAAAAAGTAAATTAGTGTATTTTACTTAAAAGTACGCTATAATTATAATATTAATTTAACTTAATACTACTATAATATAACTTATTTAATTAGCTTAGTTCTTTAAAGTTTAAATTTACTAAAAGCTATATTAATAAATATATTAAAAGAAGATTAAAGTAAAACTAAAATAATAATAATTTATACTTATAGCGCTAATAGTATTTATATAGAGTTACTTACTTAATAATGCCTACCTTCTTTATATATAGGTAATATAGAGTATAGTTATATATAATATAGCGTTACACTATACCTCTATAGAAATTAATAATAAGGTAAAAGACATTATTAAGGCGTTTATTTTTAAATAATTAAAATACCTTAAAGTAGTTATTAAAGTATTTAAAGCTATACCTTAGTTCTTTATTAAAACTAAAGCAGCAGTAGCCTTAATTAACTTATATTTAAACTTTTAATCCCTTAGCTTCTATAAAAGAATTAAAAGAAATAAAATAGTAAATAAAATATATACTATTTATATAATAGTAATAAGCTAACTCTACTGCTATCTCTACTATTACTAAAGCTACCTACCTTAAATAAATAACTACTTTAAATATATACTATTTATAAACTAACTATATAACTACTTTATAAAACCTTTATTAGCTAAAGCCTTAGTTTTAAAATAAAAGAACTACTAGCACTATAAATATACTATAGTAAAAATATATTAGTCTTAATTAAAATATATAGTAGCTAAATATAAGCTCTACTTTACATTTACTTTCAAAGTTAACTAACTTTATAAAAGGCTAATTAAATATAAATCCACTACTTTAATATAAATATAAATAAAGAAAATTAGCCTAAATATATTTCTCTTCTTTTAATATATTTTTAATATAAATTCCTTAATTTATTAATATTAAACTAACCTTAAGAACTACTACTACCTTTTATTATTATACTTAGTTTATAATTATATATAGCTAATTAATACTAAGCTATTTCTACTCTATAACTACTATAATATTTATATTACACTTAACTTTAATAAGCTAGCTATATCTTTTATAAAATAGCTTATTAATATATAAAGACTGCTTTAATTTACCCTAACTTATTACTTATAAAGGTAATAAGCTTAAAACCTTTAGAAAAGTAAGGCCTCTTTAATATTATACTATAACTATTATATACCTCTACTAAGCCTTAAAGAGAAAAGATATAATTAATAAGTAAGGCTTTAAAGAAGAAAAAGGTATACCTTTAAGGCTAATTTACACTAAAAATAATATAAAACTATAGTAAGGCTTTAAAGAAAAAAAATATAGCTTATAAGTAAAGCTTTAAAGAAGAAAGATATAAGTTAATAAATAAGGCTTTAAAAAGATAAAGGGAAGAGAGGGAAATATATAGTAGGAGTATATATTAAAGCTAGACCTAATATAAGGCTAAGCTAGATATATTACAAAACTAGACTACGCTATACTACACTATTATTACTAAACCCCTAACCCTTTACTACACTATTTTAGCGTTATAAACCGCACTATATACTCTTTAATAACGCTAGCTAAAACAAGCTAGCTATATATTAACTTCTATAGTAAATAATTACTTAGGGCTATACCGGCCCTAAGGCGGTTACCCTATAGCAGTATATAGGTTTTCCTCCCTGTTCTAAGGTTTTTCCTATATAGATTAAGTAGCAGAGGTACTAAATACTAGGCTAGAAACAGCCTAGCTAGCGTAAATAAATAATAATAATAATAATATTAAGAAGGGAGATTAATCTTTATATATTAATATACTTTCTTTCTTTAAATAACTTTTTTAATTTATAAAGAACTATAACTTTAGCCTTTTAAAATAAAGCTAAGTAATACTTAATATAGTAGTATAATTAAATAAATTAAAGAAGATATTAATAAATAGTTTATTATAGGCCTTAAAGAACTTTACTAAGAGTTTATTAAGTTTAAAGGCTTTTTAGTTAGTTAATTCTTTAATTATATTATATATCTTTAAGGCTATAAAGTAGTTTTTCTTTAAAAATACAATAGAGTTAAGTTAAGGGCTAAGGTTAGCTAGTATATTATTTATATAAATAGTTAAGGTAGAAAACAATCTATTAAAAAATGCCTTTACTTTATTATAATAAAAGGTAACTAAAGGTATACTATTATTACTATAGTAAAAGGTTAAAACTTAAGTAGTTTTAAATAGTAAGCTACTATAAAGTTAAGCTTATTATTTTAGTTTTCAAAGGTTACTCTTTTTAGCTATTATATTTATTACTATATAGTGCTAAGAGCTATATTATTCTTTATAAATAACTTATTTTTAATTTAAAGCTATATTAATAGTAGTTTATTAGCTTACTTTAATATAATAATATTACTAAAGTCTTTAAGTATATTTTATATTATAAATAGCTTTATAAACTTTAAAAGTTTACTATAGCTATACTTTAAAGGTATTATAAAGGCCTTTTAATATAAAAAAGGTAGTAATAATAATAAATTTAGCTATAAATTATATAATAAAGAAGTTAATTTAGTAAAGGGTATTAAAGATAATTAATATAAAGAAGGGGTAAAAGTAGTATATTATCTTTATAGTAGTAAATATTTTATTTATTTAAAGCTATTTAAAGTAGTATAGAATTTATTTAGTAATATTAATTATAGAATTATAATTATAAAAGGTAAGATAAATAAGCTATAGAATATAGTTAAGGTTAATAAAGTTTAATTCTTTTAAAAATTAAGTTTAAAGGTTAATAAATAACTAAATATAATTAATAATATTATTTCTTTTACTTTATATTTATTATATTATTTTACCTTAAAGTATAATAAATTTAAGTTACTATTAAGCTATAACTATTAAAAGTTTATTACTATTAAGTAATATATAGTTATATTAGTTTTAAAGGAGGTAGTGTTAATTAAAGTTATTAATAAAGATATAATAATATTATAATAGTTCTATAAAGAAGTTATAAAAAGGAGTTATTTAGTTATAGTAGTAAATAAAAAAGTAAATAAAATAAATATTAATATTATAAAGAGTTATAATATATTAATTAATGCTAGACTATATTATTTATAAGCTAAGGCTATATTAATAATAAATATAAATAGTTATTCTTTTACTTTAAACTATAAGTTAATAAAAACTTAAGCTTAGATTTAAAGGGTCTTTATTAATATTATATAGTTTTTAAATTACTACTATATTAGTTTTAAGTTAGTACTTAAGAGCTAAATAAATAAGTTATATTTTCTTTTATATATTTTAATATATTACTTATAATATTATATTTAATTAAAGAGTAAAGGGGTTATTTATAATAAAGGGGCTAATTTAATACTAAAGTAGTAGCTAAAAAAGGCCTTAATAATACTTTAAAGCCTTAATAAAGGGGGTATAAATATTATATTAAAGCTTAAGTATTAATTATAGCTACCTTAAAGGCATTTACTTTACTTTTAAAGTAAGGCTTTATTAAGGAGAGTATTATTAGCTTATTTATATTAATTATAGGTTTAAACTTTAGTTTAGCTATTTATATTTATAAAGGTTAATATAAATAAGGTAGTACAGCTATTAAATTAGCTTAAATATATAGTATAGGCTTTTATTTAATAGTTATTAATAATTAAATAGTGTTTTAATTAAATAAAGTAAGTACTTATATAATTAGTATATTACTTCTACCTTATATTTATAATAGCTAAATAGTTAGTCTTAAAAGTATACTTAATAGTAGTATAGTAGTTATAATATAGAGTTATAGTGTAGTATATAATAATATAGCTAAATTTAAAGTATTAATAGTATTAATATAAGTAAAGAGCTTTATTATATAGTTTAGCTTTAAATATTTTAGCTTTATAAATAACTTCTTTATAATATAGTCTATTAGCTATATTAATATTTTTAATTTTAAGGATAAAGGGGGCTTATATTATAATACTATAGAGTTTTTATACTATAACTTTAGTAATACTACTGCTATTAATAAAGGTAAAGTAATAAAGAATATCTTCTTTAATAACTTAATATATATAATAAATAAGGAATCCTTTAATAATAATATTAAATATTTATTAGTTTAGTATTATATTTAAGCTAAAGGTAGTTTAAACTTATTTTATATCTTTAGTATAGAGTTAGGCTATATCCTTAAAGGTAACTATTATATTACTACTATAAAGGCGCTTTATAGCTATTAAAATGTTTTTATTTATAGCTTTATTAATAGTGTAAATAATATCTTTTAAGCTATATTATTTAACTATTATACTAATTAAGTTACCTTTAATAATAGTCTCTTTATAAATATAAAGCAATACTATTATAAAGGTAGCTAAGTAAATAAGCTTATTAATTATTAAAGTAGCGCTATTAGCTTTAATTCTAGCTTATATTATAGCTAATATAGTTTTAAGCTAAATAGCTTTTTTAATTACCTTTTTAACTATTACTTTAAGGTTAGTAGTTATAATTAATTTTTAAGAGTTAATAAATTATTTATAATAGGCTTATATTATTTCTATATTAATAATATATAAAATAACCTTTTAGACTCCTTTTAGTAAGAAAGTTAGTATAAGCTTAGTAATTTTATTATATTTCTATTATAAATAAACTAGTACTTAGTTCTAAGCTATATTAATTATAATATTAACTTAGTTTCCTACTATAAACTTACTATAGTAAGTAAGGGAATTATATTAACTCTATAAAAGGCTATAGTTTTTTATATTAATATTTATTATTATTACACTACTTACTATACTTATACTTTAAGCTTAATACATTATTATAAAGGGGGGTAAATAAGTATAGCGAAACTTTTTATTTACTTTTTAAGTTAATTTAAGTTAATTCTGTAGCGTTGTTATAGTGCAGGTAAAATCGCGAAAATAGTAGTAATATAAATAATTAAAAAGCTATAAGGTTTATTTTTAATTTTATATAAATTTTAAAAACCTCTTTTTATACTTTACTTTATAAAAGTTAAAATAGTAAAGGCTTTTATAATATTAATTAAAAATAAAAGTAGCTTAATAGTTTATAAAGTAAATAAAACTAGCTATAAAACACTACTTATATTACTTTTTATATAAATTATTTATATTTAGTTTTATATTATAATAGATATTAAATAACTTATTTTCTTAAAGCTTATATTAAATTATAAAATAGTATTCTTTATATTTATTAATTTAAATAGTTTTATTTTTTATTAAAATTTTATAGTTAAAGTAGGTAATATAATTTTTAAAGCTTTATTCATTAGTTTTTATTATAATAAAAATATAAATTAATTAAGTTATTTATTTTATAAGTTTATAAATAAAGCTTTTATAAGGTTATAAATATTAATTATATAAATTTATTACTAGCCTTTTTTTATTATTTATTAAAAGATAAAACCTTTTTATAACTATTAATATTAAAGTTTTAAAAAATATACTTTTTTATATAAATTAGCTATTTAATTTTCATTAAAAAATAGTAAGCTAAATTTAAAGTATTTAATTAAAATTCTTTTAAATAAAAAGTAACTTATTTATAGTAAAGAAATATTTCTTTTACTTATATATTAAATAAATAATTATAAAAATAAATAAATAGCTTAAAGTAAAAGAATTTATTACTTTTTCTTTAAATTATAATTTTTTTTTAAAATACTTAATTTTCAAAGAGTATACTGTTTTATTTTTTAATTAAATTATTTAAATATAAATTTATTTATTAAAAAAATAAAAAAAGTAACTTTTTTTACTTAAATATTTAAGTAATATAAAAAGTAATAAATATAATAAACATAAGCCTAAAGAAATATAAAAGCTTATTAAAAATAAGTTAAAATAAAGTATTTTTTTAATAAAAAAATAAAAGCTTTAAATATAGTAAGTAATAATAAGTATTAAAAAAAGGGAATAAAAAAGAGAATTTAATAAATAAGCTAAAGGGAGGGTGATTTAAAAGCTAGCTTTAATTTATTACTTATAAATTAATACTATTAAGTAACTATTAAGAGAAACACAGACTTTTTTAAGGAATTAATTAATAGCTTTATTAATTAAATTAATTATTAACTAATAATAGCTATTATTACTATTTACTTTAATTAAATAAATTACTACTTAACTATTTAATTTTTATATTAACTTTTTACCTCTTTAAGTATATACTTCCTTTTCTTTTCTTTATTTTTTTTAATACTCTCTTTTTTATTTAATTATTTAATTAACTAAATATTTATAATTATAAATCTTAGTAATTAACTTTTATATAGTCTTTTAAATATTATTAATATTATTACTAAAAGACTTTATAAATAGTCTTTATTATTAATTAATATATTAAAATAATAAAGTAAAGAAAATATAATAAAGATAAATATCAATATTTATATAATAAGTAACTATTTAATTAAATAAATTCAATTAAAACTAATAGTTTTTAAATAAAAAAGAAAATAAAGGAAGTAAAGGAAATTAATAATAAAATAAAAGGGTTAAATTTATTTTAAAAGTCCTAATAAATTAGTTAAATAATTAATGAAGAAAATAATTAATAAATAAATAAATAATAAAAGTAAATAAATAAAATATATAAATAAAGTAGTAGTTAGTAAATTAAATAGTTAAAAAGAGCTTTTTAAGCTTTTTTTTTCTTTAAAAAATAAAATAAAGGTAAAGGTAAAAGGTTTATTATTAAAAACTAATAGTAATAAAAGGTTAATAAAAGTTAATAGTAAATAAAAATTAATTTTAAGGTAAAGTTAGTAATTAAAAAGTAAGTAATAAGCTTAATATTTATATTAATAATTACGTAAAAAGGTAAGGATTTAAACTTTAAGCTAATAATATAAATATTAATATAAAGGTAAGTTTTTCTCTTTATTTATAAAAGTATTATTATTTAAAATATTATATAAAATAAAGAACTTATTTTTATTAAAAACTATTCAATTAAATATATTATATATTAACTAAAATAAATAAAGATTATATAGTACTTTATTTATATTATTTATATACAACTAATTTAATATATTATATACTTATATAAAATAAAAGCCTATTTAAAGTAATTAATAAAGCTATTTATTTATAAATAGAGTTTACTATTTATCTTTATTAAATATAAATTTCTTGAAATGGTTTTTATTAATTATTTTATTATATAAGATTTTATTTAAAGTCTTTAGTTTATATACCTTTTTAATAAATACTTAACTATAGATTTAAAATAAGGTATTTTATTATATAGTTAGCTTATATATAGTAAATATATTTATTATATAATAAACATTATAAATAAATATTAAGTTACCTTTAATTAATTAATTATATTTTTTTTAAAAAGAGATAGCTTAATTATAGTTAGTTTATATAGTAAGTTATTATTAACGATATAGCACTTTTCTCTTTATTAACTTAATATTATTTATCTTTTATTTTAAAATATATATCTTAATTATAAATAAATCTTAAGTAGTAGTTACTTTATTTTAATTAAACCCTTTATATTAAAAATTCTACTTTTAAAGAAAGAAAAGGCTTTTATTTATAAATAAAAGAAAAAGTAAACTTTCTATATAAAGCTTAAATATTATAGACTAGCTTAGATAACTGCTGTAATTAGCGTTAATAGAGTTATTATAAACTATAAAGAGAGGGAAGGTTCTCTCCCCCTCTTTTCCTTCTATTAGTTTATATACTTCTATATCTCTATATACTTAGTTAATAAAGTCTTAATAAAGCTTTATTAAAAATAGTTTTATTAAAAATAGTTTTATTAAAAATAGTTTTATAAAAAGTAGTTTTATTAAAGACTTTTTTAATAAAGATTTAATAGAATGCTTAAAGTAATATATATTTTTTATTTATTTTCAATAAAACTAATAAGTTTATTATAGCTTTATACCTTTATAATTTAAGCTATTAATATAAATTTATTATATAGCTTCTCTTTTATCTCTTTATACTACTCTTTTCTTTTTTTATTATTATTTTAATATATGTACTTCTATATAAAAATACTATATAAAATAGTTATTAATAATAAAGTATATTTTAACAGTAAATACCTTAGCTTACTACTATAAATATTATAATAGTATATATTTACTATATAAAAAAGCTATATTATATACTACTATTTACTCTATTTAGTATTTTAACGTTAGTTTATATAATTTTATTAGTTAAATAATACCTTAATATTATTAATAGTTTGAATAAAAAAGGTTAAGTAATATTAATAGCTTAAATACTTAATACTTTATATATTAAATATTAATAAAAGAAAATAAAATAATAAATAGCGTTTTATTTATAATTACTTTAAGTACTTATAAAAAGTATAAAAACCTCTTTAAATTCCTTTTTCTCTTTAACTTTTATTTTTTTAATATACTTTTTATTTACTTAGTTTTTATATTTCTTTTTTAATATTTACTATATTTATTTTTTAATATTATTTCATTACTTACCTTTTATTATTATTCTTTATTTTATTTTTATTATTAAAACCTACCCATCCCTTTAGTTTTATAAATATAGCTTATATTTTATATTTTATTATTTTACTTATTATATATTTATATAAGTAAAATATATTTATTATATAAATATAAAGCTAATTAAATATTTCAATAAAAAATTTACTTTTACTTTTATTATACCTTATAAAGGAGAATTTACTTTATATGTTAAAGAAATATTTAGTTTAAAGAGACTTAAAAAATAAATCTTTTACTTTTTATTAATAAAAAAATATTATTTTATTTTTTATATTTTTTTTAATCTTACTATAAATAATATATTTAATAATACTTTAATTAAAAACTATTTAAATAAGCTTTATTAATAATATTATTATATTTATAATTAAAAATATGAGCTATTTATAAATAATTTATATTTATATTACTTTATTTGTAAAATATAAAATATTATTTATTATAATATAGCTATAGCTTACTTTTATTATTTTATTACTTTTAATATATTATTTTAATATATTTATTTAAAACCTACTTTATATTTATTAAAAAGTATATTTTTTAGAGAAAATTATAGCTAAAATATACTTAAATAAAATAATAAACGTATTTTTATTACTATTATTATTAATACTATTACTATATTTATTACCTTTATTACCTTTAATATTATTACTATTACTATACCTTTACTTATTATATTTAATATATTATTACTCTTTACTATTTTTTAAATACTTTCAATAAATATAAATAATTAATTTAATTATTATATACCTTTACCTCTTTAAGTATTACTTTTAAGTTACTTTATATAGCTACCTTTATATTTAATTCTTTAAAGAATATTTAAATTTAATTTTCTTTTTTTAAAAAGCTATATTTCATATTAGTTATTTTTTATATTATATTAAAGGTATTATTTCTAATACTATTACTTTTATATAGTTTATATAGTTCATTGTATATATTAAAAATATATATTTTAAAGTATAATAGTTACTTTTTATTATTTATAATACCTTTTTTAGCTATTATATATATATTTAAATATATTATAATTTATATATCTTTTATTATTATTTTTCAATTTTAATAACCTTTATATATATTTAAACTTCTATATCTTTATTTTTAATATTATAAAACTTATATAATTTAAATATATTTTTATATAATATATACTTATTATTATATCTTTACTTCTTTTAACTTATATTAAGTTTTATATATTTCTTTATAGTAATTTAAGTTATTAATATTAATAATACACTTAATATTAACTTTATTAATAAACTATAATAATAATATTTAGTTATACTTTATTTACTTTATTTATTATATAAATACCTTTATTATTTCTTCTTTTATATAAATTAAAGTTATATTAAAGTTTATAATAACTTTTATTATTTAATTAAATAAAAAAAAATAAAAAAAAAGAGTTTAAAGAAAAGTATAATTATAACTTTTAATAATAAATACTATTAAAATATAATACTTTATAAAACTTTATTTAAATATTAATAAGCTCTTTAATAAATATGAAATAAAACTATATTATTAAAAGATAAATTTATTATAAAAGTATATATCTTTGTACTATTAATACCTTTATATTTATAATAAATTTAAGTAATTTCTATATAAGTTATTTATAGTTTATTTATTTAATTAAAATATTATATTTATAGCCTTTACTTTAAATGTTTTTAGCTAATAAAACCCTTTTAACTTTATATTTTACTAAAGTAATATTCTCTTTAATTATTAATAAAAGTAAGTTTAAATATAAGTTTTAAATAATTTAAAAAGAAAGGTTATTTATTATATATTTAATAAAGTTTATATAAAAAATTAAATAAATATTATTTAAAATATTAAAGTAAATAATAAAAAGTATAAAGACTTTAAAGATATAGTATTTTATTATAATTTAATTAAGTTTGTAATTAAAGTAATTAATTTTAATATACTATAAATTAAATTATATAAAATCTTTAACTTAAAAGTATTAAATAAAGTATTATAATTTATTTAAAGTATTTTCTTAATATTATTAAGTAAACTTAATTACTATTCAAATTGATTATATACCCTTTTAAATATATTTTAAGAATTAAATTATATAACCTTTAAAAATATATAGCTTTAAAGTAACTTGAATAAGTATTAAATAAGTTTTATATTATATGTATAAATTACTACACTTAAATATATTTTAATTACTATAAATATATAGTTATTTAATATAAATTAATAAATAAAGAAGTAAAATAGCTAATTATATTATAAGAATTCTATTACTATTAAAAAGCTATTTATATCTTTTAGTGTATTTATTTTATATCTTTATTTATTTAAAAGTAATAAATAGTAGAAAGTAATTATTTAATTTTTATTAAAAAATAAAAAGTAAATTTAAAAAAGCTAATTTAATTTAAATTATAATTAAAAATAATATTATAAAGATAGCTATAGAAATATTATTAATAAATTAAGAATTAAATAATATACTCTTTAGCTATTATATTTATTATTATCTTTAATTAAATATATTTAAAGATATAGTTTATAATAATTATAAAAAACTATAGTATTTAATTATTAAAAGTAAGTAGCTTTATTATAAAATTAATGAAAATTTAAAATTAGTAATAGTTTAGTATAGAAATTAACTAAAAATAGCTTTATTAAAGCTTATAGCTTTAATATTCTTTATAATAAAAGTAATTATAAATATATTATATTATATTAATAAATATTTTATGTTAATAAAAGTTATAATAAAAGGCTTAAAAAGTTATATTATTTTTAAGTATTTTAATAAAGGGGAATTATATATATACTAAATTAATATAGTTATAAAGGGCTTATATTATAATATTTATAGTTACCTTTAAAATAATAATGCTTTATAAATATTAATACTATAATCTTTAATTTAAGCCTTAATAATAGCTCTAAGTAAATATTATTATACTTTATTATATAATATTTATAGCTTTATATAATAAATTAAGTTTACTATTAAGGCTTAATTTTATAAATGTTTAATATATTTCTTTAAAAATAGCTTATATTAAAATAATAATATTAATAAAGCTAAAGTAATTATAGTAGTCTTATAAAGTTTTAAATAAAGCTAAATTAATATTTCCTTTATATATTAATAATAAAAATAAACATTAAGTAAATTAAGCTTTTAAAGTTAATAAAGTTAAAGCTTTTATTTTATTTATATTAAAAGAAGTATTTAGTTTAATAGCTTATAAGCTAAGATAATAATAAAAGAAGAAGTTAAAAAGTATTAATTTTTTTACTTATTATATTTATTATTTTAATTTCTTACATAAATTAATAAAGTATTTTAAATTTTTATAGTTAATAAAAATTATAAGTAATTAAGCTATATTATATAATTTAATTAATTTAAATTTAATATAAAAAATATTATTTAATAGTTTTTTATTATAATTTATATAGTTTTATTTAATATTTAATAAATAAATTAAATAATAAACTATTAAATAAAGTATACCCTTTTTATTATATTAAAATAAATAGCTTTTTAGTACTTTTTTTTTAAATATTAGCTTTAATTACTATATCTTATTTAGAATTTTATTAAGTTAAAATTAAGTATATAATAAATATATTTTTTAAAGTTATAAAAGTAGCTTTATATTTTATAAATTAAATAAATAGTATATTTTCTTAATAAATATAAAAAGTAAGTTAATAAAATTAAAGAAATTAACTATAAACTTTTAATAAAAGTTTATAAAATTAAAAAAGCTTTAAACTTTATATACTGTAATAAAGGCCTTTTAATTATATATAATTATAATTTTCTTTAAATTTAAGTAAAGCTTATACTTTATATAAATAATAAACTTTAAATACTTTACCTTTTATATATTAAAGATATATTTATTAATATTAAAGTAAAGGCTTATATTTAAAGGTAAAGGAGAATCTCTTTTATATATTAAATATAATCTTTTTAGAATTTATTTATATATATTAAGCTATTATTAAAGTAAGTAGTAATATATAATTAAAGGGTATAATTTAAAGTGTTATTAATATATTAATAAAATACAGCTAAGGCTTTAATTAAATTAAAGGGATAAATAAGCTATTTAAGAAAGCTAAATTATTTATAAAAAGTTATAAAGTATTTATATTTTATTATTATTTATAAGTAATAAAAGGCTATATAAATATTAAGCTTTATAAATTATTTAACTTTTATTAAAAATTATAAAGTTTTTTAAATTAATAGTAATAAATAATAGTTTTAATTTATAACTTCATTTAAAGTATAATAATTAAATTAAAATTCCTATTCTTTATTTTTTTTTATAAAAAGAATTAATATTATTATTAAAAAAATAAAGCTCTAATTTAATTTTTATTTATTAAGTTTATAATTTACTTTTAAATTTTAAGAAATTAATTATGTAATATATTATATAATAATATCTATAAAAGTTTTTAAGTAAAGCTAATTAAATTCTTTTATAAATATGTATAATAGTTTAAATAGCTTTAATATAGTAAAAAAGTACTTACTTTTTTTTATTAAAGATATTTATAAAATTCTATAATTTTAATAAAAGCTATATAATAATATTACTATTTAAAGGGATTAAGTGACTTATTATATTTAATAAAATAATATTAATTTCTTTTAAATTAATTATAATAAAGGTTAAAGATATATTTAATTTAATTATATATTATATAAAAGCTATAAAATTAGATTTTAATATGACTATAGTAAAAGTAAAAGTATAATAATTATTTAAAGTTTAAACTTAAAGGCTTAATTAAGCCTTTATAATAAAAAGGTAGTAAATAATATAAATTTTATTTTTATTTTATAATAATTAAAGTACATTTAAAATATAGTTATATAAAGGACTTAAAGTTATATAAACTATAATAAAAAATACTTATTTATTAATATAAGCTATAAAATAAATTAAATAAATAATATATAAATACTTTATAAAGGCTTTACTTTATTTTAAAGTAGCTTTTATTATTATAGTAATTTAATATTAAGTAAAAAAAGAGATATATTAAAGTTTAAGGTATTATATAATATATTTATTTATAATAGTTAAACTATTATAACTACTATTAACTAAAGTATTCAAAAATATAGTATTATTATATAAAATAAATAAAAAAAATACTAATTTCTTTATATAGCTTTTTATCTCTTTCTATAAATATATTAAGTTATAAAAAAGTAAATAATATAAATTATTACTTAATTAATATTTATTATTAAAATTTAAATAATAAATATCTTTTTTTAAATTAAACTTTAAAGATTTATTTACTATTCCTTTATTAAAGATTTTATATATTTAAATAGTTACTTTATTTAAATAAAGAGTTAAAAAGAGGCTATAACTTTAAATATAATATTTTATAATATTATAATATAAATATTAACTAACTTAATATTATTATTTAATAATAATTTCTTTTATTTATAATACTTATTTACTATTTATTAAGTAAGTTATTTTATTTTAAATTTTATTCTTTATAAACCTTTTATTTATTTTAAAGGTAATATTTAAACATAGGAACTTATTAATTTCGCCCGCACCGCTACAGCAATGTAGAATTAACTCTAAACTACTTAAAAAGGGTAGAAAATAATTTCTTATATCTATTTACCCCCCTCCTTAATAGTATATTAATATTAAAGTATAGGTATAGTAAGTGCTAAAATATTAATAAATATTAATAATAAAAATTATAGTAGCTTTATCTATAGCTAATATTATTTTAATATAAGCTAAGGTAAATTTATAATAGAATTATAAATTAAATTTATATTATCTTTAATAAATAAGCTAATATTAATTTATTTTAAAGTTAAATATAAAAAATTAATAAAACTTATTTTAATATTAATATTAAAGAGTATATAAAATATTATTATTTATATAAAGGATATAGCTATAATATATAGCTAATATAAAGCCTTTATATTTATTACTTTAGTAACTTTTTTACTCTCTTTAAATATAATTACTATTTAAAACCTTAAATAAACTATTAAATAAATAATTAAAAAAGTAGTTAATAGTAGCTTTACTATAAAATTAAGTTAAGTAAATATTATAATATAAAATATAGCTATATTTATTACTTTAATTTATATTATTATTATAATAATACTACTTTAAATTTATTATAAAACTATTATTAAAGGTTTTTTTATTTTTAAAGTAATTTAAAATAAATCCTTTAAAAATATTATTAAAGCTATTAACTATACTATAAAAATTAATACTATAGTAATAATATATTAACTTTATAGTAATAATATTATAGTTATATTTTATAATATAGTAAAACCTTATATTAAAGATATAATTTAAATTTAAACTATATTTAAACTAAAAGTAATACTTAATTACTACCTTTTTAGTTTTATTTTTAAAGGCTTCTTTATTTAATACTTTAAGAACTAAATAATAAATAAAATTTTATAAAACCTTATAAAAGATAATAGCTTAAAACTAATATAAATATAGATATAGAAACCCTATATAACCTTTATTAAATTCCCTTTAATTATTAAAATTAATAAAATTAAGGTAGCTAACTATTTATACTACCTTAAAGTTATTTATAAAGTAGAAATATTTAAAGCTAAACTATATAATAATACTCTTTACCTTTATTAATACTATAACTACTTTTAATTTAAATATATTATAATATATTATAATATAGTATTACACTATAGCTATTATAATATTAAGCACTATAAAGCTAAAGAGTTAGCTTATTTAGCTTTAATAAAGGTAATATAGAAATACTATATAAACTATATAGAATAGTACTCTATATAGTTATAATAATAGAATATTATTAATAAGCAATAGTATTATATTTATAATATATACTTAAGCTAGCTTTAAGCCTTTATTACCCCTTTTTTAATATTAAAAAGAAATAAATAAATAAAGGTTACTTTATATAGCTATTACTATAATATTAATAATCCTTTATTATAAAAGATATTACTATAGAAATATATTAGCTAACCCTAAACCTATTTATTTAACTTTTAATTAATATTAACTTAATAAAGCACTATAAAGGCTTTCTTTAATTAATAACTTATTTTTAATATAGATTTAAATATATAGATATTAACTTAATAGTCTTTTTAATATATATAACTAAAGTTATATACTAAAATATATAAAAGAAAACCTATTTTATACACTTATTATTAAAAACCTATATTAAAACTAATATAATTATAATATAAAAACTAAGTATAATTAATAAATACCTCTTTAACTTAAGCTTTAATTACTATTAACTTATTACTTAAAGAGAATAAACTATATTATATATTTATTATTAATATAGAACTATATTATAATTAACTTATAATAGTATTAATTAATATATAATTAATATAGCAGGCTATAATATATATTTAATATAATATATAAACTAAGCTAAACTACATTTTTTATTAAATTTATATTAGCTATATTATAACTTTAAAGTATATTTATTAATAACTTTAATTAACACTACTCTTTATAGAACTACTATAGTAAAATATTATTAAATAATAAACTCCTTTTATTATTAATAAAGTAATAGTAATTTAAATTTATTATATTATAAAGTAAGGTTATATAATTCTTCTATAGTAAATATAGTAATATTATTAACTATACTTAAGCTACCTTTAATATAACTATTATATACTTAAAGGGCCTTAACTTTATTAAATTTAATTATATTTTATAGCTTATATAAGTTAATACTATTATTAATAAAAAAATTAGCTATAGCTATATATTTAAATAGCTAAAAATAAATTAAAAATTAATTATAATTAAAGTAGTAATATAGTTTTAAATTTATAATACTAAAGACTTACTTTTAATACTATATAAAATTAATATATATACTAAATAAATTATAAAAAAGCTTTAAATAATAGTATAGATAATAGTTTTATATAGACTATAAGGTAGCTTTAAATTAAATTTATAGTAAAACTATAAAATAAAGTAAGTAATATAAAATATAAAAAAGGCATTATAATAATAGTAATTATTATAAACTAAAGCTAATTAATAATTTATAATTAAAGCAGCTTAAATATAATTTTAAGTTATTTATAAGGAATAGTATAGTTTTTAATAAGCTATAGTTTACACTACTTTTACTTATTAAAGTAACCTTTAAAAACTTAAATACTAAATATAGATTTAAAGTAAACTCCCTTTAAAATAATAATATATATTTAACTTTCTTTAAAGGGATAGCTTAAATATTACTACTACCTCCTTTTATTAAAATAAAGCCACTACTTTTATAAAATACTTTTTCCTTTTTTTTATAGCTTAACTTATTAATATCTTTAATAATCTTAACTTTTAACTTAATAATACTATATTTTTACTAAAAGACTGCTTTAATATTAATAAGATCTATAGCATTATTAAAGGCCTTATTAGTTAAAAAGCACTAAATATTAATAATCTTTTAGCTAAGTTTTTTAAAGTTTATAAAAAACCCTTTATAAAAACACTAGCCTATTTATTAAATAAATATTACTATATTAAATATTATTTAAAATTATATAAAAGGTTAAAGTTATTATTCTCTATAAGCTAAGAAAAATATTAGCTAAATAATAATAAACTAAGGTATAGTACTTAATTTTACTTTTTAGTATAATTAATAAAATATTAAAAGCAGTAGTAATATCTTAACTTACTATTATAGCTAAATTAAAAGGCACGCTTTTAAACCTTTAAATAAGAAATAAAGTTAATTACTCTATAGAAGTTACCTTAAGTATTTTTATAGAATTAATAAAAATAATATAGTACTATAGTAGAATTATATTATTACTTTAACTTAATATATTTATAGCCTTTAATATTATTTACTACTACTAACTTTTTTATATATTTTTATTCTTTCATATATTTATTTAAATAATAGTATAAACTTAAGCTTTTATTATTAACTATACTATTTATCTCTTCTTTAATAATAAATTAATAAAAGCCTTATTTATTATTACTAAGGTTTTATAAAGGTTATTAATCTCCTTTATTTTTTTTTACTTTATATTATACCTTTATATTAAAAGCTTTAAGCTATATAATTTATACTTATTTTTAACTTCTTTAATAATATAAATATCTTTATTTATAAATATATAGTAAAGAAGATATAAAAATAACTTAAAGATATATAAAGTATTTATTAAAAGTAGTCCTTTACGTTTAGCTTTAATTTTTATTTTTAAAAGAGTAAATTAATTTATTTTACTTAAAAGTATACTATAATTATAATATTAATTTAACTTAATACTACTATAATATAATTTATTTAATTAACTTAATTCCTTAAAGTTTAAATTTACTAAAAGCTATATTAATAAATATATTAAAAAAAGGTTAAAGTAAAACTAAAGTAATAATAACTTATATTTATAGTATTAATAGTATTTATATAAAATTACTTACTTAATAATACCTACCTTCTCTATATATAAATAATTTAAAGTATAGTTATATATAGTATAGTATTATACTATATTTCTATAAAAATTAATAATAAAGTAAAAGGTATTACTAAAGTATTTATTTTTAAATAATTAAAATACTTTAAAGTAGTTATTAAAGTATTTAAAGCTATACCTTAATTCTTTATTAAAACTAAGGTAATAATAGCTTTAATTAATTTATATTTAAACTTTTAATTCCTTAGCTTTTATAAAAAAATTAAAAGAAATAAAATAATAAATAAAATATATACTATTTATATAATAATAATAAACTAACTTTATTACTATTTTTATTACTATTAAGGCTATTTACTTTAAGTAAATAGCTACTTTAAATATATATTATTTATAAATTAATTATATAACTACTCTATAAAATCTATATTAATTAAAGCTTTAGTTTTAAAATAAAAAGACTATTAATATTATAAATATACTATAGTAAAAGTATATTAATCTTAATTAAAATATATAGTAGCTAAGTATAAGCTTTACTTTATATTTACTTTAAAAGTTATTTAGCTTTATAAAGGGCTAGCTAAGTATAAATCCGCTACTTTAATATAAATATAAATAAAAAAGATTAGCTTAAATATATTTCTTTTCTTTTAATATATCTTTAATATAAATTCTTTAATTTATTAATATTAAATTAACCTTAAGGACTACTATTACTTTTTATTATTATATTTAATTTATAATTATATATAGTTAATTAATATTAAACTAATTTTACTTTATAACTATTATAATATATATATTACACTTAACTTTAATAAGCTAGCTATATTCTTTATAAAATAGCTTATTAATATATAAAAACTACCTTAATTTACCTTAATTTATTATTTATAAAGGTAATAAAATTAAAACCTTTAAAAAGGTAAGGCCTCTTTAATATTATATTATAATTACTATATACCTTTATTAAGCTTTAAAAAGGAAAAATATAATTAATAAATAAAGCTTTAAAGAAAAAAAATATAACTTATAAATAAAGCTTTAAAGAGAAAAGATATAAGCCTATAAGTAAGGCTTTAAAGAAAAAAGAGGTATACCTTTAAGGCTAATTTATATTAAAAATAATATAAAACTATAGTAAGGCTTTAAAGAAAAAAAATATAGCCTATAAATAGGGCTTTAAAGAAAAAAGATATAAGCTAGTAAGTAAGGCTTTAAAGAGATAAAGAGAAGAGAGGGAAATATATAGTAGGAGTATATATTAAAGCTAAACCTAGCGTAAGGCTAAGCTAAATATATTATAAAACTAAACTACTATCTTTATTTATTTTTTTTAAAAAAAAAAATAAAAAACTAAAGGCTATATCTCTATACTAACCCTACTTTAAACCCACTGCTACTTCTCTCTACTATTACTATTTATTTCTTTATCCTTTTTATTACCCCCTTTCTCTCTACTTTAGTTTTACTATAGAACTATAATAAAGCTATATACTTTCTATAAAATATTATTCTAGTTCTTTAAAGCATTAACAATATACTATATCTATAGTATTATTTTATTTTAAAATAAAGCAAACTTAACCTTACTTTATTTTCTCTTTACCTCTTTATTATATTACTAAATAAAATATATTACTATATTTTAAGTAGCCTTATATTTATTATTTTATATACACTATTACTACTATAGTAACGCTAATATAGAATTAAAGTAGACTTATATTAATAGCCTCTTTAAAGATATAGAGATTTTATATATTTATTACTTTTTAAATAGCCTTTTTATAGACTATAATATTTAGATTAATTTATAATATTAATTAAGTATTACGCTAAAACTATATTAAAGAACACCTACCTTTTTATAGATTTTTTTCTACTTTAAACACTTAAAATAGATATTACTATTATTTAATTAAATATATAGCAACTTAGTATTAAGGTAGAGCTAGTATTAATATAAATATTTATTAATAGAATTATAACACTGTTTTATAATATCTTTTACCTTAATTAAATAAAGTAGGTAAAGGGGGTTATATAGCTTTTTAAGTTAAGTATAAATTAACTATAGAACTAAGTTAAATAAGGAATAACTACTTATACCTTTCTTAATAGTTAGATTTAGTAGTATTTTCTTTAATATAGTATAATTAAACTAGGTTTAATATTAGCGTAGAAACGCTATAGTAAAGGGGGAGGGGAATACTTATAGATTTTAATAATAAAAGAAAAAGAAAAAAAAGAGATTAAATAGGTTAAAGGAAGCCCTTTTTATAGCTAAAAGACCCCCCCCCCCTTTAGCAGTTAGTAGACAGCTAGCTACTGGACTATATAGCCTCTATATTATTATATAGACTCTTATAAAAGCTAATAGTTAACTTTTAGTATTAAGGTAGTAACTTACTAAATATAAAGCAGTATTAAATTAAGGTCTAACCTAAGCGTTAAAGGCAACACACTACCCCCCCTAATGCTATACTACGCTATTATTACTAAACCTCTAACTCTTTACTATATTATTTTAGTATTATAAACTATACTATACACTCTTTAGTAATACTAGCTAAAATAAGCTAGCTATATATTAACTTCTATAGTAAATAACTACTTAAGGCTATATTAGCCTTAAAGTAGTTACTTTATAGTAGTATATAGGTTTTCCTTTTTACCTTAAAGTTTTTTTTATATAAATTAAGTAGTAAAGGTACTAAATACTAGGCTAAAAACAGCCTAGCTAGCGTAAATAAATAAAGGTAATATTTTTAAAAATAGTAAAGTTAATATTAATTATAAAAATATTTTTTTTATAGTTTTAAGCTTAATAGTTATATTATTAAGCTTTAATATATTTTTTTAAGTAATAACAGTTTATATTTAAGGTAATACTATAATAATAATTTATTACTTTATAGTAATTATTATAAAGAATATTATAATTTATATAGTAATTATATATATATTTATAAAATATAATATAAAGTTTAAAGAGTTTTATTATATTTACTTAATTAATACCTCTAATTTATTTATTTATTTATTTATTTATTTATTTATTTATTTATTTACTTTAAGGGATATAGAGCCCTTAGTTAGTACTTTATCCTAGTGACCTATATAGAAAAAACCTTAGAGTAAAGGGGAAAACCTATATATAATAGTAAATATAAGTATTAAAATAGTTTAAATTAAGCCTTAAGTAATGCTTATTATAAAAATTAATATATTATTAACTAAGCTTTAACTATAGTTACTAAAAGAAGTTTAATAAAAAGTATAAATAATATATATAAAAAAATATATTTATTTATTTATTTACGCTAGCTAGGCTGTTTCTAGCCTAGTATCTAATACCTTTACTACTTAATCTATATAGAAAAAACCTAAAGGTAGGGAGGAAAACCTATATATTGCTATAAAGTAACCACTTTAAAGCTAATATAGCCTTAAGTAGTTATTTACTATAGGAGTTAGTGTATAATTAGCTTATTTTAATTAACATTACTAAAAATATATAGTATAGTTTATAATATTAAAATAGTGTAGTAAAGGGTTAAGGGTTAAGTAATAATAATATAATATAGTATTAAAGGGAGTAGTATATTACTTTTTTCTTTAAAGCTTTACTATAGTTTTATATTATTTTTAGTGTAAATTAGCCTTAAAGGTATACCTCTTTCTTCTTTAAAGCTTTACTTATAAGCTTATATCTTTTCTTTTTAAAGCTTTATTTATAAGTTATATCTTTTTTCTTTAAAGCTTTATTTATTAATTATATCTTTTCTCTTTAAAGCTTAATAAAAGTATATAGTAGTTATAATATAATATTAAAGAGGCTTTACTTTTTTAAAGGTTTTAATTCTATTATCTTTATAAATAATAAGTTAAGGTAAATTAAAGCAGTCTTTATATATTAATAAGCTATTTTATAAAGAATATAGCTAGTTTATTAAAGTTAAGTATAATATATATATTATAATAGTTATAAAGTAAAAATAGCTTAATATTAATTAGCTATATATAATTATAAATTAAGTATAATAGTAAAAGGTAGTAGTAGTCTTTAAGATTAGTTTAATATTAATAAATTAAGGAATCTATATTAAAAATATATTAAAAAAAAAGAAATATATTTAAGCTAATTTTTTCTATTTATATTTATATTAAAATAGTTAATTTATACTTAACTAGCCTTTTATAAAGCTAAATAACTTTTAAAGTAAATATAAAGTATAGCTTATATTTAGCTACTATATATTTTAATTAAAATTAATACACTTTTACTATAGTATATTTATAGTATTAATAGTTTTTTTATTTTAAAACTAAAGCTTTAATTAGTAAGGGTTTTATAAAATAGTTATATATGTTATGGACTGGCCTAGATGGCTACTGCAATTTAGCGTCAATAGAGTTATTATTAACTATAAGGAGAAGGGAAGTCCTCTGTCCCTCTCTTCCTCCTACTAGTTTATATACTTCTAGATTTCTATATATTTACTTAATAAGGTCTTAATAGGGCCCTATTAAGAACAGTCCTAATAGAAGTGTAGTAGGGCTTTATAGGTAGTATATATCCCCTATCCTTTTTTAATAAAGCTAATAAGCCCTTCCTATATCGTTATATATTTAGAATCTAAGCCACTAGCTTAAATCTATTATATAGCCCTTTTCTCACCCTTTATATCACCGCTCCCTTATATTATTAATAGTGTAATATATATACCTATACTAAAGTAAGATATATAAAGTAATTTATTAATAAAAGAAGCGTATTTTAAAAGCATACCCCTTAGCTATAGTATATTTATCCTTATAGTGTATACCTACAGTTACTATACTACACCACCCCCCCCCCTTTACTTTAGTTAGTCTATTAGCGTTAGCCTTTAAGATCTTATTAGCTTAATAGTATCCTAGCACTAATAGTAGCTAAGATAGAAAAGGTTAAGTAATGTTAATAGCTTAAATACTTAATGCTTATTATATAGAAGATTAGTAAAATAAAATAATAATAAATAGCCTTTTACTTACAATCACTTTAAGGGTCTATAGTAAGTATAAAAACCCTCTACAATCCCCCCCCTTTTCCGCTAACTTTTATCTTAGTAGTACACCCTTTACCTACCTAGTTTTTAATTTTTTTTTTTTTTTTAATACTCTTTATATCCTTTCTATAACACTATTTTAATAGTTGCTTTATATTACTATTCCTTATCCTACCCTTTATATATAAATCCGCTACTACCTTTATTAATATAGCTTACTTTCTATATCTTAGTATCTAACCTATTATATATTTATATAAGTAGTATATATATTTTATATAGATATAGAGCTAACTTAATATATTTTAATAAAATATCTACCCCCACTTCTACTAATGCCTCTATAGAGGAGAATTTACTATATATATTAAAAGAGTATTTAGTTTAAAGTAACTTTAAAAATAAATAGTTTTTTATTTACTAATAAAAGACTTTATTATATCTTTTATACTTTATTTATATTACTATAAATAGTATACTCTACTGCCTTTTAACTAAGGATAATTTATATATATTTTATAAGTAGTACTATTATATTTATAATTAAAAATATAGATAATTAGCTATTAATTTATAATTACATTATCTTACTTATAATATAATAAATACTATTTATTATAGTATTACTATTAGCTATCCTTATTATTTTACTGCTTTTAGTGTACTATTTTAATATATTTAGCTAAAACCTAGCTTTACTTAGCTAAAGAAAATATTTTTAAAGTAAGTAAAGCGCCTATTTTAACGCTAATAATAATAATTATTTAATTAAAAAGTTAAAAGCGTTTCTACTACTACTACTACTATTACTATATCTATTACTTTTATAGCTAATACTACTGCTACTTTTACCTTACTCTCTATAATAACACTACCTATTACACTTAATACACCCTTTTAAGGGCTGTCCTCTACCTATACACCTTTAGCGCCCTTAATAAATATAAATAGCTAGTTTAATATCTTAAAAACCCCTACCCCTTTAAGTAATACCCCTACCCCTTTAAATACTATTTTAATAGTAAGCTATATTATTATCTCTTTATTTAACGCTTTAAAAGATATTTAAAAATAGCTTACTACCCTTTAAAATATTATATTTTATATTAGTTACTCTTTATACTATATTAAATGCGCTATTTATAATATAACTACCCCTTTATAGTCCTTAAAGTATATTAAGTATATATATTTTAAAGTGTAATAATTATTTATTACCTTCTATAGTACCTCTCTTTAAGCGCTATATATATATTTAAATATACTTAAGTCTATCTCTCTCTTACTACTAGCCTTTAACTTATTTAGCCTCTATATATTTTAAGACCTTTATACCCTTATCTCTAATATTATTAATTTAGTATAGGTTAAGTATAGCGCTATATAATATATATTTATTACTATACTACTGCCTTAATAATTTTTAATTAAAACCTACCTACCCCTTTATAGTAGCTTTAGCTATTAATATTATTTATATACTTAGCGTTAATTTTAATAGTAGGCTATAATAATAATACCTATTTATACCTTACTTACTATATCTATAATATAAATATCTTTATTATTTCCCTTTATATAAAAAGTAGGGTAATATAGAAGTTTATAGTAGCTTTTATTACTAAATTAAATAAAAAATAAAAAGAATAATAAAAAGAAAGAGTTTAATAAAGATAATAATTATAATTATTAATAATAAATAAAGTAAAAGCAGAATATATTATAGGATTCTATTTAAATTTAAATAAGCCCTTAAGTAAATATAGAATTAAACCCTACTATTATATAATAAGCCTATTATAGAAATATATATCCCTTTATTATAATTTAAATTATATTAATACCTTTATATTCTCTATAAATTTTAAAGGCTTCTATATAGGTTATTTATAGCTTACCTATTTAACTAAGATATTATATTATTAGCCCCTACCTTAGGCATTTTTAGCTACTAAAACCTCCTTAACTATATATTTTATTAAGGCAGTGTTCTCTTTAAACGTTAATAAAAGTAAGTTTAAATATATATTTTAAACTATTTAAAAAGGCAGAGAGTTATTTACTATATATTTAATAAAATTAATATAGAATATTAAATAAATACTACTTAAGACATTAAAGTATATAGTAAAAGGTATAAAGACTTTAAGGATATAGTATTTTACTATAACTTAATTAAGCTTATAACTAAAATAGTTAGTTTTAATATATTATAAATTAAGCTATATAAAATCCCTAACTTAAAAGCATTTAGTAGGGTATTATAATTTATTTAAAGCGTTTTATTAGCGTTATTAAGTAAAGTTAATTACTATTTAGGCTAGTTATATACTCTTTTAAATATACTTAAGGAATTAAACTATATAACCTTTAGGGGATATATAGCTTTAAAGTAATTTTAGTAACTGTTAAATAAGTTTTATATTATATTTATAGGTCGCTATACTTACACTTATCTTAGTTACTATAGATATATAGTTATTTAATACTAACTAATAAATAAAAAAGTAAAATAGCTAGTTATATTATAAAAATCCTACTACTATATAAAGGGCTACCTATACTTCTTAGTTTACTTACTTTATATCTCTATTTATTTAAGGGTAATAAGCAGTAAAGAGTAACTATTTAGTCCTTACTAAGGAGCAAAAGGTAGACTAAAAGAAGCTAACCTAATCTAAACTATAGTTAAAGATAATACTATAAAGGAAGCTATAGAAACGCTACTAATAAAATAGAAATTAAATAATATACTCCTTAGCTATTATACTTATTATTGTGATGGGCTAGGTCTTTAACCTAGCCTAGCTTAGCCTGCAGCTGGCGGCGGTTGCCAAGCCCTGCGTACGACCGGCAATATAAGTGTTAATTGACCAGAGACCTGCAACTCTGATCAATACGTATCCTTTTGTCCTAGCTAACTAGTGCAGCTGGCACGCAGCTGGCAAAGGATGTGCTAACCCCACTATGTCTGCGCCTGACACTCGCGATGGCCCAATCGGGCTAGACCATAACAATTATAGCCTTTAGCTAAATATATTTAAAGAGATAGTTTATAATAACTATAAAGTACTACAGTGCTTAGTTATTAAAGGTAGGTAGCTTTATTATAAAATTAACTAAGATTTAAAACTAATAATAGTCTAGCGCTAAAATTAGCTAAAGGTGGCTTTATTAAAGCTTATAGCTCTTATATCCTCTATAGTAAAAGTAGTTATAAATATACTACGCTATATCTATAGACATCTTATCTTAATAGAAGTTATAATAAAGGGCCTAAAAGGTTATATTTTTTCTTAAGTGTTTTAGTAGAGGAGAATTATATATATACTAAATTAATATAGTTATAAAGGGCTTATATTATAGTGCCTATAGTTACCTTTAAAAGAATAGCGCTTTATAGGTATTAATACTATAATCTTTTATTTAAGCCTTAATAGTGGCTTTAAATAGAAAACGCTATACTTTATTATATAAGGTTTATAGCTTTATATAGTAAGTTAAGTCTATTATTAAGGCTTAGTTTTAAAGGTCTTTAATATACTTCTTTAGAAATAGCTTATATTTAAATAACAGTACTATTAAGGCTAAGGTAGCTATAAAAGTTTTAATAGAATTCTAAGTAAGGTTAAGTTAATATTCCCTTTATATATTAATAGTAGAAATTAAGATAAGGTAAACTAAGCTTTAAAGGTTAGTAAAGTTATAGCTTTTATTTTATTTATATTATAAAAGAGTATTTAGTTTAATAGCCTATAAGCTAAGGCAGTAATAGAGATAAAAGTTAAAGAGTATTAGTGTTTTTATTTATTATACTTACTATTTTAATATTTTATATAAATTAGTAAAGTACTTTAGGTTTTTATAGTTAGTAAAAATTATAAATAATTAAGCTATGTTATATAATTTAATTAACTAAGCTTTAAAGTAGAAGATAATACTTAATAGTTCTTTATTATAAATTATATAGTTTTACTTAATACTTAATAAGTAAGCTAAGTAGTAGGCTATTAGTTATAAAATGCCTTCTTTATTATATTAAAATAAGTAACCCTTTAGTGCCTTCTTTAAGGTATTAGCCTTAACTATAGTATCTCTTTTAAAATTCTATTAAGCTAGAATTAAGTATATAATAACTATATTCTTTAAGGCAGTAAAAGTAGCTTTATATTTTACTAAGTAAATAAATAGTATACCTTTTTTAGTAAGTATAAGGAGTGGGCTAATAAGGTTAAAGAAGCTAGCTATAAATTCCTAGTAAAAGTTTATAAAATTAAAGAAGCTTTAAACCCTTTATACCTTAGTAAAAGCCTTTTAATTATAAATAGCTATAATTTTCTTTAAATTTAAGTAAAGCTTATACTTTATATAAATAATAAACTCTAAGTACTTTACCTCCTTTACACTAAAGGTGTATTTATTAATATTAAGGTAGAGGCCTACCTTATAAAAGTAAAAGAGAACCTTCTATATATATTAAATATAATCCTTTTAGGACCTATTAATATAAATTAAGATATTATTAAGGTAAGCAGTAGTATATAGCTTAAGGGCGTTACTTAAGGCGCTATTAATATATTATTAAAACGTAGCTAAGGCCCTAGCTAGGCTAAAGGGGTAAATAAGCTACTTAAAGAGGCTAAATTATATATAAAAAGCTATAAAGTGTTTATTCTTTACTGCTATTTATAAGTAATAAAAGGCTATATAAATATTAAGCTTTATAAACTACTTAGCCTTTATTAAGGATTATAAGGTCTTCTTTATTAATAGTAGTAGGTATTAGTCCTAGTTTATAACTTTATTTAAAGTGTAATAGTTAATATAAAATTACTATCCCTTACCTACCTTTTTAATAAAAAGAACTAATACTATAGCTAAAGAGAATAATATTTAAATTTAACCTTTATTTATAAAGTCTATAATTTATTTTTAAATTTTAAGGAGTTAGTTATAAAGTATATTATATAGTAGCGCCTATAGAAGTTTTAAAGTAAAGCTATTTAAGTTATTTTATAAGTGTATATAGTGATTTAAATAGCCTTAATATAGTAAAAGAGCGCTTACTTTCTCTTTACTAAAGATATTTATAAAGTTCTATAATTTAAGTAAAAGCTATATAGTAGTATTACTATTTAAAAGAATAGGGCTATTTATTATATTTAATAAAACAATATTAATCTTTTTTAAACTTATTACTATAAAGGTAATAGGTGTGTTTAATTTAGCTATATATTATACTAAGGCTATATAAATAGATCTTAATATTACTATAGTAAAGATAAAAGTATAATAGCTATTTAAGACCTAAACTTAAAGGCTTAATTAGACTTTTATAATAAAATAGTATTAAATAGTATAAATTTTAATTCTATTTTATAATAATTAAAGTAATTTAAAGATATAGTTATATAAAAGACTTAGAATTATATAGGCTATAATAGAGAATACTTATTTATTAATATTAGCTATAAAGTAAACTAAATAGGTAATATATAAACACTTTATAAGGGCTTAGTTTTATTTTAAGGTAGCTTCTACTACTATAGTAACTTAATATAGTATAGAGAGGGAGATATATTAAAGTTTTAGGCGTTATATAATATATTTACTTATAGTAGTAAAACTATTATAATTACTATTAATTTAAGTAATAAAAAATATAGTATTATTATAGAGAATAAATAGGAGAAATAGTGGTTTCTTTATATAGCCTTCTATCTCTTTATATAAATATATTAAGTTATTAAAAAGTTAGTAATATAATTTATTACTAAATTAATACTTACTATTAAGACTTAAATAGTAGGTATTTTTTTTTTAAATTAAACTTAAAAGGTTTACTTACTATCTCTTTATTAAAAACCTTATATACTTAAATAGCTACTTTATTTAAATAATAAATAAAAAGAAAGTTATAACCTTAAATATAGTGTTTTACTATATTGTAATATAAGCATTAGCCTACTTAGCGCCGCTGTTTAATAATGTTTTATTCTACTTATAATGCTTATTTACCTTTTATTAAGTAAAGTATTTTACTTTAAGCTTTATTCTTTATAGGCCCTTTATCTATCTTTAAAGCAGTGTTTTTATAGGTAGTAGTATTAATATTAATTATAGAAATATCCCCTTTATAATTCTAAGCTTAGTAACTATATTACTAAGCCTTAGTGTATTCTTTTAAGCAATAAAAGTTAATATTTAAGGTAATGCTATAGTAATATTTAACTGCTCTATAGTAATTATTATAAAGGATATTATAGCTTATATAATAGTTATATATATATTTATTAAGTATAGTATAAAGCTTAAAGAGTTTTACTATATTTACTTAATTAATACCTTTAATAAAAATAAGCTTTTACTTAAAATAAATATAAAAGTTATTAAAACACTTACTTATATACTATTTAAGCTAATTTAGTTTAAAGACTACCTATTTCTTTTAATAAAGGTCTATAAATATACTATTAAAGTACTAAAGAAAGTATTAGAGGTTATATTTAAAGGTATACCTTAATTTAAAAAATAAAGCAATATATTCCTATATTTTTAAGCCTAGGTTTTAATAAATTAAGAACTATTTATTATAATTAATATTAATAAAGTTTAAGTTAGCCTCTAACTTATAAGCTATAAGGCTTTACTATATTTAAAAAAAGGCTTTATTATTATTATATAGTGTCTCTATAGAGAGCGGTTTATACTTAAGCTATTTTAATATAGAGACTATAGTTATTATAAAGGTTATAAATATAGCGCTTTATATTACTACCTTTACTACTACTATATAAAGGTATATCTTTAATAATTACGCCTTATATTATATAATTATTTCCTAAAGGAAGTATAGCTTATAAATATTACTAAGTTAACCTTAGTAGTTATTACTTATTAAGTCTATATTAACTTTACTATATTTATTAATAGTTAATAAATATTATAAATTAGTTTAAATAGCTACTATAATTTAGCGTTAATAGAGTTATTATTAATTATAAAAAGAAGGGAAGTCCTTTATCCCTCTCTTTCTTTTATTAGTTTATATACTTTTAAATTTTTATACACTTACTTAATAAAGTCCTAATAGAGCCCTACTAAAAACAGTTTTAATAGAAGCGTAGTAGGGCTCTATAAGTGGTATATATCCCCTATTCTTTCCTAATAAGGCCAATAAGCCCTTCCTGCATTGTTATGCATCTAAGATCCGAGCCACTAGCTCGAATCCATCACAATATAGTTAATTTATAAATAATATATATTTAAAGTAGCTATTTATTTAAAGTAAGTCGCTTTAATAGTAGTAAAAATAATAGTAGAGTTAGCTTATTACTATTATATAAGTAGTATATATTTTATTTACTATTTTATTTCTTTTAATTATTTTATAGAAGTTAAAGGATTAAAAGTTTAAATATAAGTTAATTAAGGCTACTATTACCTTAATTTTAATAAAGGATTAAGGTATAGCTTTAAATACTTTAGTAATAACTTTAAAGTATTTTAATTATTTAAAAATAAATACTTTAATAATACCTTTTACTTTATTGCTAATTTTTATAGAGGTATAGTATAATACTATATTATATATAATTATACTTTAAATTACCTATATATAAAGAAGGTAGGTATTATTAAGTAAGTAACTCTATATAAATATTATTAATACTATAAGTATAAGTTATTATTACTTTAGTTTTACTTTAACCTTCTTTTAATATATTTATTAATATAGCTTTTAATAAATTTAAACTTTAAAGAATTAAGCTAATTAAATAAATTATATTATAGCAGTGCTAAGTTAAATTAATATTATAATTATAGTGTGCTTTTAAGTAAAATAAATTAATTTACTCTTTTAAAAATAAAAATTAAAGCTAAACTTAAAGAACTATTTTTAATAAATATTTTATATATCTTTAAGTTATTTCTATATCTCCTTTACTATATATTTATAAATAAAGATATTTATATTATTAAAGAAGCTAAGAATAAATATAAATTATATAGCTTAAAGCTTTTAATATAAAGGTATAATATAAAGTAAAAAGAGAATAGAGGAGATTAATAACCTTTATTTATTTATTTATTTATTTATTTACGCTAGCTAGGCTGTTTCTAGCCTAGTATCTAGTACCTCTGCTACTTAATCTATATAGAAAAAACCTTAGGATAGGGAGGAAAACCTATATACCCCTATAGAGTAACCACCTTAGGGCTAGTATAGCCCTAAATAGTTATCTACTATAGGAGTTAATATATAGCTAGCTTATTTTAGCTAGCGTTATTAAAGAGTATATAGTGTAGTTTATAACGCTAAAATAGTGCAGTAAAGGGTTAGGGGTCTAGTGATAATAGCGTAGTACAGTGTAGTCTGGTTTTATAATATATCTAGCTTAGCCTTACGCTAAGTCTAGCTTTAATATATACTTTTACTATATATTTCCCTCTTTTCCCCTTACCTCTCTAAAGCCTTACTCACTAGCTTATATCTTTCTTCTTTAAAGCTTTACTTATAAGCTATATTTTTCTTTTTTAAAGCCTTACTATAGTTTTATATTATTTCTAGCGTAGGTTAGCCTTAAGGGCGTGTCTCTTTCTTCTTTAAAGCCTTACTTATTAGCTTATATCTTTTCTCTTTAAAGCCTTACTTATAAATTATATCTTTCTTCTCTAAAGCTTTACTTATTAATTATATCTTTCCTCTTTAAAGCCTAATAAAGGTATATAGCAGTTATAATATAATATTAAAGAGGCCTTACCTTTTTAAAGGTCTTAGTTTTATTGCCTTTATAAATAGTAAGCTAAAGTAAATTAAAGTAGTCTTTATATATTAATAAGCTATTTTATAAAGAATATAGTTAGCTTATTAAAGTTAAGTGTAATATATATATTATAGTGGTTATAGAGTAGAAATAGCTTAGTATTAATTAGCTATATATAATTATAAATTAAGTATAATAGTAAGAGGTAATAGTAGTCCTTAAAGTTAGTTTAATATTAATAAATTAAAGGATTTATATTAAAGATATATTAAAAGAAAAGAAATGTATTTAGGTTAATTTTCTTTATTTATATTTATATTAAGGTAGTGGATTTATACTTAGCTAGCCCTTTATAAAGTTAGTTAACTTTTAAAGTAAATATAAAGTAAGGCTTATACTTAGCTACTATATATCCTAGCTAGGACTAATACACTTCTACTATAGTATATTTATAGTGCTAATAGTTTTTTTATTTTAAAACTAAAGCTTTAGCTAATAAGGGTTTTATAAAGTAATTATATAATTAGTTTATAAATAATATATATTTAAAGTAGCTATTTACTTAAGGTAGGTAGCTTTAATAGTAATAAAGATAGCAGTAAAGTTAGCTTACTACTATTATATAAGTAGTGTATATTTTATTTACTATTTTATTTCTTTTAATTATTTTATAAAAGCTAAGGGATTAAAAGTTTAAATATAGATTAATTAAGGCTACTATTACTTTAGTTTTAATAAAAAACTAAAGTATAGCTTTAAATACTTTAGTAATTACTTTAAAGTATTTTAACTATTTAAAAATAAATACCTTAATAATACCTTTTACCTTATTATTAATTTTTATAAAGGTATAATGTAATATTATACTATATATAATTATACTTTATATTATCTATATATAAAAGAGGTAGGTATTATTAAGTAAGTAACTTTATATAAACACTATTAACACTATAAATATAAATTATTATTATTTTAGTTTTATTTTAACTTTCTTTTAGTATATTTATTAATATAGCTTTTAGTAAATTTAAACTTTAAAGAACTAGGCTAATTAAATAGGTTATATTATAGCGGTATTAAGTTAAACTAATATTATAATTATAATACGCTTTTAAGTAAAATAAACTAGTTTACTCTTTTAAAAATAGAAATTAAAGCTAGATTTAAGGGACTACTTTTAATAAATACTCTATATATCTTTAAGTTATTTTTATATCTCCTTTACTATATATTTATAGATAAGGATATTTATATTATTTAAGAAGCTAAAGATAAGTATAAATTATATAGCTTAAAGCTTTTAATATAAAGGTATAATATAAAGTAAAAAGAAAATAAAGGAGATTAGTAACCTTTATAAAACCTTAGTAGTAATAAATAAGGCTTTTATTAATTAATTATTAAAGAAGAGGTAAGTAATATAGTTAGTAGTAAAGGCTTAGGTCTATATTATTATTTAAGTAAGTATATTAAAAAATAGAAGAATATAAAAGAGTTAGTAGTAGTAAATAGTGTTAAAGGCTATAAATATATTAAGTTAAAGTAATAATATAATTTTACTATAATACTACGCTGTTTTTATTAATTCTATAAAAATATTAAAGGTAACTTCTATAAAGTAATTAGCTTTATTCCTTATTTAAAGGTTTAAAAGCGTGCCTTTTAATTTAACTATAATAGTAAGCTAAGACACTACTGCTACTTTTAATATTTTACTAACTATATTAAAAAGTAAGATAAAGCGCTACACCCTAGCCTATTATTATTTAGCTAATATTTTTCCTAGCTTATAAAAAATAATAACTTTAGCTCTTTAATATAGTTCTAAATAGTATTTAATATAGTAGCATTTATTTAGTAAGTAAGCTAGTATTTTTATAAAGGGTTTTCTATAAGCTTTAAAGAACTTAGCTAAGAGGTTATTAATACTTAATGCTTTTTAACTAATAAGGCCTTTAATAATACTATAGATTTTATTAGTATTAAAGCAGTCTTTTAGTAGAAATATAGCGTTATTAAGTTAAAAGTTAAGATTATTAAGGATATTAATAAGTTAAGCTATAGAAAAAAGGAAAAAGTATTTTATAAAAGCTATAGCTTTATTTTAATAAAAGGAGGCAGTAGTAGTGTCTAAACTATCCCTTTAAAGAAGGTTAGATATATATTATTATTTTAAAGGGAGTTTACTTTAAAGCTATACTTAGTGTTTAAGTTTTTAAAGATTGCTTTAGTAAGTAAAAGCAGTGTAAACTATAGCTTACTAAGAACTATACTATTCTTTATAAATAACCTAAGATTACATTTAAGCTACCTTAGTTATAAGTTATTAGTTAGCCTTAGTTTATAATAACTGCTATTATTATAGCGCCCTTTTTACATTTTATATTACTTACTTTATTTTATAGTTTTACTATAGGTTTAGTTTAAGGCTGCCTTAAGGTCTATATAAAACCACTATTTATACTATTATTTAAAGCTTATTTATAATCTATTTAGTGTATATATTAATTTTATATAATATTAAAAGTAGGTCTTTAGTATTATTAATTTAGAACTATACCACTACCTTAACTATAACTAGTTTTTAATTTATTCTTAGCTATTTAAATATATAGTTATAGCTAGTCCTTTTATTAATAGTAGTATTAATTTATATAAGCTATAGAATATAGTTAAACCTAATAAGATTAAAGCCTTTTAAGTATTTAATAGTTATATTAAAAGTAACTTAAGTATAGTTAATAGTGCTACTATATTTACTATAAAAAAACTATATAACCTTACTTTATAGTATAGTAAATTTAAGTTACTATTACTTTACTATTAATAGAAAGAGTTTATTATTTAATAATATTTTACTATAGTAGTTCTATAAAAAGTAGTATTAATTAAAGTTACTAATAAATACACTTTAAGGTTATAATATAGCTAATATAAATTTAGTAAGGGGTGTAGTTTAATTTAGTTTATATATTAAAGAGTATATTAAGTATATATTATAGCCTACTATATTAATTATATATTAATTAATGCTATTATAAGTTAACTATAATATAGTTCTATACTAGTAATAAATATATAATATAATTTATTCTCTTTAAATAATAAGTTAATAGTAGCTAAAGCTTAAGTTAAAGAGGTATTTATTAGCTATACTTAGTTTCTATATTATAATTACATTAGTTTTAGTTTAGATTTTTAGCATTAAGTATATAAAATAGGTTTTCTTCTATATATTCTAATATATAACTTTAATTATATATATTAAAAGGACTATTAAATTAATATCTATATATTTAAACCTATATTAAAGATAGGTTATTAATTAAGGAAGGCCTTTATAACGCTTTATTAAGTTAATATTAGTTAGAAGTTAAATAGATAGGTTTAGGGTTAGTTAATATATTTCTATAGCAATGCCTTTTATAATAAAGGGTTATTAGTGTTATAGTAATAATTATATAAAGTAACCTTTATTTATTTATCTCTTTTTAGTGTTAAAAAAGAGGCAGTAAAGGCTTAAGGCTAGCTTAAGTATATATTATAGGTATAATACTACTGCTTATTAATAACGTTATATTATTATAACTATATAGGGTACTATTTTATATAGTTTATATAGCATTCCTATATTACCTCTATTAAGGCTAAGTAAGCTAACTCTTTAGCTTTATAGTACTTAATACTATAATAGCTATAGTATAGTGCTATATTATAGTACACTATAATATATTTAAATTAAAAGTAACTATAGTATTAATAAAGGTAAAGAGTATTATTATATAGCTTAACTTTAAATATTTTTACTTTATAAATAACTTTAAAGTAGTATAAATAGTTAGTTACTTTAATTTTATTAATTTTAATAATTAAAGGGGACTTAATAGAGGTTATATAGAGTTTTTATACCTATATTTATATTAGTCCTAAGCTATTATCCTTTATAAGATTTTATAAGATTTTATTTATTACTTAATTTTTAAAGTATTAAATAAAGAAGCCCTTAATAATAACATTAAAAAAGTAGTAGTTAAGCATTACTTTTAGCTTAAATATAGTTTAAATTTAAGTTATATCTTTAATATAAGGTTTTATTATATTATAGAATATAACTATAGTATTACTACTATAAAGTTAGTACACTACTACTATAGTATTAGTTTTTATAATATAGTTAATAGCCTTAATAATATCTTTAAAAGATTTATTTTAAATTATTTTAAAGATAAAAGAACCTTTAATAATAGTTTTATAATAAATTTAAAGTAGTACTACTATAATAATAGTATAGGCTAAGGTAATAAGTATAGCTATACTTTATATTATAATACTTACCTAACTTAGTTCTATAGTAAAGCTACTATTAATTACCTTTTTAACTATTTATTTAATAGTTTATTTAAGGTTTTAAATAGTAATTATATCTAAAGGGGGGGGGAAAGCCGCTAAAGTAGTGGGTATAAAGGCTTTATATTAGCTATATATTATAGCTATATTATTTATATAAAGGATAATATTTTATATACTCTTTAATATTAATATTAAAATAGGTCTTACTAATTCTTTATATTTAACCTTAAGATAATTTAATATTAACTTATTTACTAAAGGTAATATAGATTTAATTTATAGTTTTATTATAAATTTACCTTAGCTTATATTAAAGTAGTATTAGCTATAAATAAGGCTACTATAATTTCTACTATTAATATTTATTAATATTCTAGCACCTACTACGCCTATACTTTAGTAATAATATACTATTCAAGAGAGGGGTAAATAGGTATAAAAAATTGTTTTCTGCCCTTTTTAAGCGGTTTAGAGTCAATTCTGCGTTGCTGTAGCGGTAGTAGCCTTTATTATTAAATTAATTAATAACCTTTATAGAACCTTAGTGGTAATAAATAAAGCTTTTATTAATTAATTATTAAAAAAGAGGTAAATAATATAATTAATAGTAAAGGCTTAAGTCTATACTATTATTTAAATAAATATACTAAAAAATAAAAAAATATAGAAAAGTTAATAATAGTAAATAATATTAAAAGCTATAAATATATTAAGTTAAAGTAATAATATAATTCTACTATAGTACTATATTATTTTTATTAATTTTATAAAAACACTAAAGGTAACTTCTATAAAGTAATTAGCTTTATTCTTTATTTAAAGGTTTAAAAGTATACCTTTTCACTTAATTATAATAATAAACTAAAATGCTACTATTATTTTTAATATTTTATTAATTATATTAAAGAGTAAAATTAAGCACTATACCTTAGTTTATTATTATTTAGCTAATATTTTTCCTAGCTTATAAAGAATAATAACTTTAACTCTTTAATATAGTTTTAAATAGTATTTAATATAGTAGCATTTATTTAATAAGTAAGTTAGTGTTTTTATAAAGGGTTTTTTATAAGCTTTAAAGAATTTAGTTAAAAGGTTATTAATATTTAATACTTTTTAACTAATAAGGCTTTTAATAACGCTATAGATCTTATTAATATTAAAGCAGGCTTTTAATAAAAATATAGTATTATTAAATTAAAAGTTAAGATTATTAAAGATATTAATAAATTAAGCTATAAAAAAAAGAAAGAAGTATTTTATAAAAATAGTAGCTTTATTTTAATAAAAGAAAGTAGTAATAATATTAAAGCTATTCCTTTAAAGGAGGTTAAATATATATTATTATTTTAAAAGGAGTTTACTTTAAAGCTATACTTAGTATTTAAGTTTTTAAAAATTACCTTAATAAATAAAAGTAGTGTAAACTATAGTTTATTAAAAACTATACTATTTTTTATAAATAACCTAAAATTATATTTAAGCTACTTGAATTATAAGTTATTAATTAGCCTTAGTTTATAATAACTATTATTATTATAGCGCTTTTTTTATATTTTATATTACTTACTTTATTTTATAGTTTTACTATAGATTTATTTTAAAGCTACCTTAAGGTCTATATTAAACTACTATTTATATTATTATTTAAAGCTTACTTATAATCTATTTAATATATATATTAATTTTATATAGTATTAAAAATAAGTCTTTAATATTATTAATTTAGAATTATACTACTGCCTTAGCTATAATTAATTTTTAATCTATTTTTAGCTATTAAAATATATAGCTATAGTTAATTCTTTTATTAATAATAGTATTAATTTATATAAGCTATAGAATATAATTAAATTTAATAAAGTTAAGGCCCTTTAAGTATTTAATAATTATATTAAAGGTAGCTTAAATATAGTTAATAATACTATTATATTTCCTATAAAAGAACTATATAACTTTACTTTATAGTATAATAAATTTAAATTACTATTATTTTATTAATAATAAAAGAAGTTTATTATTTAATAATATTTTATTATAATAGTTTTATAAAAAGTAGTGTTAATTAAAGTTATTAATAAATACACTTTAAAGTTATAATATAGCTAATATAAATTTAATAAAGGGTATAGTTTAGCTTAATTTATATATTAAAAAGTATATTAAATATATATTATAGCCTACTATATTACTTATATATTAATTAATGCTATTATAAATTAACTATAATATAGTTCTATATTAATAATAAATATATAATATAGTTTATTCTCTTTAAGTAATAAATTAATAATAGCTAAAGCTTAAATTAAAGAGGTGTTTATTAGTTATATTTAGTTTTTATATTATAATTATATTAATTTTAATATAGATTTTTAACGCTAAGTATATAAAATAGGTTTTCTTTTATATATTTTAGTATATAACTTTAGTTATATATATTAAAGGGATTATTAAATTAATATCTATATATTTAAATCTATATTAAAGACAAATTATTAATTTAAAAAGGCTTTTATAGCACTTTATTAAATTAATATTAATTAAAAGTTAAGTAGGTAGGTTTAAGGTTAATTAAATAATTTTTATAGTAATACCTTTTTTAATAAAGAGTTATTAATATTATAGTATTAGTTATATAAAATAATCTCTATTTATTTATCTCTTTTTAATATTAAAGAAAGGGTAATAAAGGCTTAAAGTTAGCTTAAATATATATTATAAATATAATACTACTACTTATTAATAATATTATATTATTATAACTATATAAAGTGCTATTCTATATAGTTTATATAGTATTTCTATATTACCTTTATTAAAGCTAAGTAAGCTAACTCTTTAGCCTTATAGTATTTAATATTATAATAGCTATAGTGTAGTATTATATTATAGTATATTATAATATATTTAAATTAAAAGTAACTATAGTATTAATAAAGGTAAAGAATATTATTATATAGCTTAACTTTAAATATTTTTATTTTATAAATAACTTTAAAGTAATATAAATAGTTAGCTACTTTAATTCTATTAATTTTAATAATTAAAGGGAACTTAATAAAGGTTATATAGAGTTTTTATGTTTATATTTATATTAGTTTTAAACTATTATCTTTTATAAAGTTTTATAAAATTTTATTTATTATTTAGTTTTTAAAGTATTAAATAAAAAAGCCTTTAATAATAATACTAGAAAAGTAGTAGTTAAGTATTACTTTTAATTTAAATATAGTTTAAATTTAAATTATATCTTTAATATAAGGTTTTATTATATTATAAAATATAACTATAGTATTATTATTATAAAGTTAATATATTACTACTATAATATTAGTTTTTATAATATAGTTAATAGCTTTAATAATATCTTTAAAGGATTTATTTTAAATTACTTTAAAAATAAAAAAACCTTTAATAATAGTTTTATATTAAATTTAAAGTAATACTATTATAATAATAGTGTAAGCTAAAGTAGTAAATATAGCTATATTTTATATTATAATATTTATTTAACTTAGTTTTATAGTAAAGCTATTATTAATTACCTTTTTAACTATTTATTTAATAGTTTATTTAAGGTTTTAAATAGTAATTATATTTAAAGGGAGGGAGGAAGCTACTAAAGTAATAAATATAAAGGCTTTATATTAGCTATATATTATAGCTATATTATTTATATAAAGAATAATATTTTATACACTTTTAAATATTAATATTAAAATAAGTTTTATTAATTTTTTATATTTAACCTTAAAATAATTTAATATTAACTTATTTATTAAAGGTAATATAGATTTAATTTATAGTTTTATTATAAATTTACTTTAGCTTATATTAAAGTAGTATTAGCTATAGGTAAAGCTACTATAATTTCTATTATTAATATTTATTAATATTTTAATACTTATTATACCTATACTTTAGTATTAATATATTATTAAAGAGGGAGGTAAATAGATATAAGAAATTGTTTTCTGCCCTTTTTAAGCGGTTTAGAGTTAATTCCGCGTCGCTGTAGCGGTGCAGGCGAAATTAATTATATATAAATATATATATATATAAAAATATATTAAATTTAAAAAGAAAGGTTAAAGGTATTATAAGCTTAAGTTAAGCTTTATTTAAACCTAAGCTAAGTTATTAAAAGAGATATAGTATATTAGCTATATACTATAAAATATAAAGTAATATAAAAGGTTATAAAAGGTTATAAAAGGTTTTAAATTATAATATAGCTATATTATTAATTTAAAGGTATATGAATTATTAAATTAAATAATTATTATATATTAAATTATTTAAAGCTATTAATTTAATAGCCTTTAAATATAAGCTTAAGTTAAACCTTAATAATAAATAGTTTAAATAAAGTATAGTAATAAAATAATAGTTAATAATTTTTTTAATTAAGTTTAATATATTAATAAATAATTTAATAGGTGATTTAAAGTATTACCTTTTTTTTATAAATAAAGAAGACCTTTTTAAAGTTTTTCTTTTTTTTTCTTTTTTTCTTTATATTTAATTAAAAATTATAAATATCCCTTTCTCTTTTAAAATTTAATATAAAGCTATTTTAGTTTGTATATTAAAGTTTATTTAAACCTTTAATATTATATTAATTTTAAATAATAAAGAAAATAGCTAATTAATTAAATAATTAAAGCCTTTTTATAAATATTTAATTTTCTTTTATATTTAATTAAGCTTTAACTTTAACTTATATAAAGTATAAAGTAAGTATTTCTATACTTCTTTTACTTTATTAAAATAAAAGATTTTAATACTTATTACTATAATTAATTTAATAAATATTTAATACAAACTTATAGTAAGGTTACTATAGTTAATTTAAATTTTAAATATTAATTTAAATTATTTTAAATATATATATTTTAATAAATTATATTTAATAAGTTTAAGATTTAATATAAAATTAAATTAAATATTAATTAAAGTAAGCTTTACTTAATATATGTTATAGACTAGCCTAAATAGCTACTACAATTTAGCGTTAATAGAGTTATTATTAACTATAAAGAGAAGGGAAGTCCTCTATCCCTCTCTTCCTTCTATTAGTTTATATACTTTTAGATCTCTATACACTTACTTAATAAAGTCTTAATAAAGCCCTACTAAAAATAGTTTTAATAAAAGTATAGTAAAGCTTTATAGATAGTATATATCTCTTATCCTTTTTTAATAAAGCTAATAAGCTCTCCCTATATTATTATATATTTAAAATTTAAGCTACTAGTTTAAATTTATTATATAGCCCCCTTCTTACCCTTTATATTACTACTCCTTTATATTATTAATAATATAATATATATATTTATATTAAAGCGTAATATATAAAATAATTTATTTATAAAAGAAGTATATTTTAAAAGTATACCCCTTAGCTATAGTATATTTATCTTTATAATATATATCTATAGTTACTATACTATACACCCCCCCCCTACTTTAATTAGTTTATTAGTATTAGCTTTTAAGATTTTATTAGCTTAATAATATTTTAGTATTAATAGTAGCTAAGATAGAAAAGGTTAAGTAATGTTAATAGTTTAAATACTTAATACTTATTATATAAAAGATTAGTAAAATAAAATAATAATAAATAGCCTTTTACTTATAATTACTTTAGAGATCTATAGTAAATATAAAAACCCCTTTAAAATCCCCCCCCTTCTATTAACTTTTATCTTAATAGTATACTCTTTACTTACTTAGTTTTTTTTTTTTTTTTAATACTCTTTATATCTTTCTTATAACGCTATTTTAATAATTACTTTACACTACTATTCTTTATTCTACCCTTTATATGTAAATCTGCCGCTACCTTTATTAATATAGCTTACTTTCTATATTTTAATATTTAACTTATTATATATTTATATAAATAATATAGATATTTTATATAAATATAAAGCTAACTTAATATATTTTAATAAAATATTTACCTTTACTTTTATTAATACCTTTATAAAGGAGAATTTATTATATATATTAAAAGAGTACTTAATTTAAGGTAACTTTAATAATAAGTAATTTTTTATTTATTAATAAAAGACTTTATTATATTTTTTAAATTTTATTTATATTACTATAAACAATATACTTTACTATCTTTTAATTAAAAATAACTTATATATTTATTTATTTACGCTAGCTAGGCTGTTTCTAGCCTAGTATCTAATACCTCTACTACTTAATTTATATAGAAAAAACCTTAGAATAAAGAGAAAAACCTATATATTACTATAGAGTAACTGCTTTAGGGCTAGTATAGCCCTAAGTAGTTATTTACTATAAAAGTTAGTGTATAGCTAGCTTGTTTTAGCTAGCGTTACTAAAGAGTATATAGTGTAGTTTATAACGCTAAAATAGTATAGTAAAAGGTTAAGGGTTTAGTAATAATAGTATAGTATAGCGTTTAAAGGGGTGGTGTATTGCCTTTAGCGCTTAGATTAAACCCTAATTTAGTGCTGCTTTATATTTAGTAGGTCACTGCCTTAACGCTAAGAGTTAACCATTAGCTTTTACAGGGGTCTATGTAGTGACGTAGAGGTTATGCAGTTTAGTAGCTAGCTACCCGCTAGCTGCTAAAGGGAGGGGGGGGGGGGTTTTCTAGCTATAAAGAGGGCTTCCCTTAACCTACTTAATCTCTTTTCTTTCTTCTTCCTTTATTATTAAAATCTATAAATATCCCCCTCCCCCTTTACTATAGCGTTTCTATACTAATATTAAACCTAGTTTAATTATATTATACTAAAGAAAATACTACTAAATTTAACTATTAAGAAAGGTATAAGTAGTTATTCTTTATTTAACCTAGTTCTATAGCTAATTTATGCTTAGCTTAAAGAGCTATATAACCTCCTTTACTTACTTTATTTAATTAAAGTAAAAGATATTATAAAATAGTATTATAATTCTACTAATAAATATCTATATTAATGCTAGCCTTACTTTAACGCTAAGCTACTATATATTTAATTAAATAATAGCAATATTTATTTTAAGTGTTTAAAGTAGAAAAAAGTCTATAAAAAAGTAGGTTTCCTTTAATATAGTTTTAGTATAGTGCTTAATTAATATTATAAATTAATCTAAATATTATAGCTTATAAAGAGGCTATTTAAAAAGTAATAAATATATAGAATCTCTATACCTTTAAGGAAGCTATTAATATAAGTTTACTTTAATTTTATATTAGCATTACTATAGTAGTAATAATATATATAAAATAATAAATATAAAGCTACTTAAAATATAGTAATATATTTTATTTAGCAGTATAATAAAGAGGTAAAGGGGAAATAAAGCGGGGCTAAGTTAGCTTTATTTTAAAATAAAATAATACTATAAATATAGTATATTACTAATACTTTAAAGAACTAAAATAATATTTTATAGAAGGTATATAGCTTTACTATAGTTCTATAGTAAGACTAAAGTAGAGGGGAAGGGGGCAGTAAGGAGGATAAAGAAATAAATAAGAATAATAGAGAGAAGTAGCGGTAGGTTTAGAGCAAGGCTAGTGTAGGGGCGTAGCCCTTAGTTTTTTTTTTTTTTTTTTTTTTTAAAAAGAATAAATAAAGATAGCGGTTTAGTTTTATAATGTATCTAGCTCAGCCTCATGCTAGGTCTAGCTCTAATATATACTCCTGCTATATATTTCCCTCTCTTCCCCTTACCTCTTTAAAGCCTTACTTACTAGCTTATATCTTTCCTCTCTAAAGCCTTACTTATAAGTTATATCTTTCTTCTTTAAAGCCTTACTTACTAATTATATCTTTCCTCTTTAAAGCCTAGTAAGGGTATATAGTAGTTATAGTGTAATATTAGAAAGGCCTTATCTTTTTAAAGGTTTTAGTTTTATTACCTTTATAAGTAATAGGCTAAAGTATATTAAGGTAGTCTTTATATATTAATAAGCTATTTTATAAAGGATATAGCTAGCTTATTAGAGTTAAGTGTAATATATATATTATAGTAGTTATAGAGCGGAAATAGCTTAGTATTAATTAGCTATATATAATTATAAACTAAATATAATAGTAAAAGGTAATAGTAGTCCTTAAAGTTAGTTTAGTATTAATAGATTAGGGAATTTATATTAAAGATATATTAAGAGAAGAGAAATATATTTAAGCTAATCTTCTTTATTTATATTTATATTAAGGTAGTAAATTTATACTTAATTAGCCCTTTATAAAGTTAGTTAACTTTTAAAGTAAACGTAAAGTAGGGCTTATATTTAGCTACTATATGTCTTAACTAGAACTAATATACTTTTGCTATAGTATATTTATAGTGTTAATAGTCTTTTTATTTTAAAACTAAAGCTTTAGCTAATAAAGGTTTTATAAAGTAGTTATATAGTTAGTTTATAAATAATATATATTTAAAGTAGCTATTTACTTAAGGTAAGTAGCCTTAATAGTAGTAGGGATAGTAGCGGAGTTAAATTATTACTATTATATAAGTAGTATATATTTTATTTACTATTTTATTTCTTTTAATTCTTTTATAAAAGCTAAGGGATTAAAAGTTTAAGTATAGGTTAATTAAGGCTACTACTACTTTAGTTTTAATAAAGAATTAAGGTATAGCTTTAAATACTTTAGTAACTATTTTAAGGTATTTTAACTATTTAAAAATAAACACTTTAGTAATACCTTTTACTTTACTACTAAATTCTATAGAGGTATAGTATAATACTATACTATATATAATTATACTCTATATTATTTATATATAAAGGAGGTAGGTATTATTAAGTAAGTAACTCTATATAGACACTATTAGCGCTATAAGTATAAGTTATTACTATTTTAGTTTTACTTTAACCTTCTTTTAATATATTTATTAATATAGCTTTTAGTAAATTTAAACTCTAAGGAACTAAGCTAATTAAATAGATTATATTATAAAGGTATTAAGTTAGATTAGTATTATAATTATAGTATACTTTTAAGTAAAATAAATTAGTTTACTCTTTTAAAGATAGAAATTAAGGCTAAACTTAAGGGACTACTTTTAGTAAATACTTTATATATCTTTAAGTTATTTCTATATCTCCTTTACTATATATTTATAAATAAAAATATTTATATTATTAAAGAAGCTAAGAATAAGTGTAAATTATATAGCTTAAAGCTTTTAATATAAAGGTATAATATAAAGTAAAAAGAGAATAGAGAAGATTAGTAACCTCTATAAAACCTTAGTAGTAATAAATAAGGCTTTTATTAATTAATTATTAAAGAAAAGATAGGTAGTATAGTTAATAATAAAAGCTTAGGTTTACACTACTATTTAAATAAGTACACTAAAGAATAGAAAAATATAAAAGAGTTAATAATAGTAAATAGTATTAAAGGCTATAAATATATTAAGTTAAAGTAATAATATAATTCTATTATAGTACTACACTATTTTTATTAATTTTACTAAAACACTAAAGGCAACTTCTATAGAGTAATTAGCTTTATTCTCTATTTAAAGGTCTAAAAGTATACCTCTTAACTTAGCTATAATAGTAAGCTAAGATATTACTACTGCTTTTAATATTTTACTAACTACACTAAAGAGTAAGATAAAGCGCTATACCCTAGCCTATTATTATTTAGCTAGTGTTTTCTTAGCTTATAGAGAATAATAACTTTAGCCCTTTAATATAGTTCTAAATAGTATTTAATATAGTAATACTTATTTAATAAATAGGCTAGTGTTTTTATAAAGGGTTTTCTATAAGCTTTAAGGAATTTAGCTAAAAGGTTATTAATACCTAATGCTTTTTAATTAGTAAGGCCTTTAATAACGCTATAAATTTTATTAATATTAAAGCAGTCTTTTAGTAAGAATATAGCGTTATTAAATTAAGAGTTAAGATTATTAAGGATATTAATAAGTTAAGCTATAGAAAAAAGGAAAAAGCATTTTATAAAGGTAGTAGCTTTATTTTAATAAAAAGAGGCAGTAATAGTATTTAAGCTATCCCTTTAAAGGAGGTTAGGTATATATTATTATTTTAAAGGGAGTCTGCTTTAAAGCTATACCTAGCGTTTAAGTTTTTAAAGATTACTATAGTAAGTAAAAGTGGTGTAAATTATAGCTTACTAAGAACTACACTATTCTTTATAAATAACCTAGGATTATAATTAAGCTACTTTAATTATAAATTATTAATTAGCCTTAGTTTATAATAACTACTATTATTATAGCGCCCTTTTTATATTTTATATTACTTACTTTATTTTATAGTTCTACTATAGATTTAGTTTAAAGCTACCTTAAAGTCTATATAAAACCGCTATCTATACTATTATTTAAAGCTTACTTATAATTTATTTAGTATATATATTAATTTTATATAGTATTAAAAGCAGGTCTTTAGTGTTATTAATTTAAAACTATACCGCTGCCTAAGTTATAATTAGTTTTTAATTTATTTTTAGCTATTTAAATATATAGCTATAGCTAGTCTTTTTATTAGTAGTAGTATTAATTTATATAAGTTATAGAATATAGTTAAACTTAGTAAGGTTAAGGCCCTTTAAGTATTTAATAATTATATTAAAGGTAGCTTAAGTGTAGTTAATAATATTATTATATTTACTATAAAAAAACTATATAACTTTACTTTATAGTATAGTAAGTTTAAGTTATTATTACTTTACTATTAATAAAAGGAGTTTACTACTTAATAATATCCTACTATAGTAGTTTTATAAAGGGTAATATTAGATAAAGTTACTAATAAATACGCTTTAAAGTTATAGTATAGCTAATATAAATTTAGTAAAGGGCGTAGTTTAGCTTAGTTTATATATTAAGGAGTATATTAAATATATATTATAGCTTACTATATTAATTATATATTAGTTAGTACTATTATAAGTTAACTATAATATAGTTCTATACTAGCAATAAATATATAATATAGTTTATTCTCTTTAAGTAGTAAGTTAATAGTAGCTAAAGCTTAAGTTAAAGGAGTGTTTATTAATTATATTTAGTTTCTATATTATAATTACGTTAGTTTTAGTTTAGGTTTTTAGCGTTAAGTATATAAAATAGGTTTTCTTCTATATATTTTAGTATATAACTTTAGTTATATATATTAAAGGGACTGTTAAATTAATGTTTATATATTTAAGCCTATATTAAGAATAGGTTATTAGCTAAAGAAGGTCTTTATAGCGCTTTATTAAGTTAATATTAGTTAGGAGTTAGGTAGGTAGGTTTAGGGTTAGCTAATATATTTCTATAGTAATGCCTTCTATAATAAAGGGTTACTAATATTACAGTAATAGTTATATAAAGTAACCTTTATTTATTTATCTCTTTTTAGCGTTAAAGAAGGGGTAGTAAAGGCTTAAAGTTAGCTTAAGTATATATTATAGGTATAATACCACTATTTATTAGTAATATTATATTATTATAACTATATAGAGTACTATTCTATATAGTTTATATAGCGTTTTTATATTACCTCTATTAGGGCTAGGTAAGCTAACTCTTTAGCTTTATAGCGCTTAGTATTATAATAGCTATAGTGTAGTGCTATATTATAGTATACTATAATATACTTAAATTAAAAGTAGCTATAGTATTAGTAAAGGTAAAGGGTATTATTATATAGTTTAGCCTTAAATATTTCTACTTTATAAATAACTTTAAGGTAATATAAATAGTTAGTTACCTTAATTTTATTAATTTTAATAATTAAAGGGGACTTAATAGAGGTTATATAGGGTTTTTATACCTATACCTATATTAGTTCTAAGCTATTATCCTTTATAAGGTTTTATAAGATTTTATTTATTACTTAGTTCTTAAAGTATTAAATAAAGAAGCCCTTAATAATAACGCTAAAAAGGCAGTAATTAAGCGTTACTTTTAGCTTAAATACAGTTTAAATCTAAGTTATATCTTTAATATAAGGTTTTACTATATTATAAAATATAACTATAGTGTTACTACTATAGAGTTAGTATATTACTACTATAGTATTAGTTTTTATAGTATAGTTAATAGCCTTAATAATATCTTTAAGGGATTTATTTTAAACTACTTTAAAAATAAAAAAACCCTTAATAATAGTTTTATAATAAATTTAAGGCAGCACTACTATAGTAATAGTATAGGCTAAGGTAGTAGGTATAGCTATACCTTATATTATAATACTTACCTAACTTAGTTCTATAGTAAAGCCACTATTAATTACCTTTATAACTATTTATTTAACAGTTTATTTAAGGTTTTAAACAGTAATTATATTTAAAGGGGGGGGGAAGCCGCTAAGGTAGTAGGTATAAAGGCTTTATATTAGCTATATATTATAGCTATATTATCTATATAGAGAATAATATTCTATATACTCTCTAGCACTAATGCTAGGATAAGTCTTATTAATTCTTTATATTTAACCTTAAGATAATTTAATACTAGCTTATTTACTAAAGGTAACGTAGATTTAACTTACAGTTCTATTATAAATCCGCCTTAGCTTATATTAAAGTGGTATTAGCTATAGGCAAGGCTATTATAATTTCTACTATTAATATTTATTAATATCTTAGCACCTACTGCGCTTATACTTTAGTAATAATATACTATTAAGGAGGGGGGTAAATAGGTATAAGAAATTATTTTTTGCCCTTTTTAAGTGGTTTAAAGTCAATTCTGCGTTGCTGTAGCGGTGCGGGCGAAATCGCTACAATTTCTAATAACTTATATATATTTTATTAATAACGCTATTATACTTATAATTAAAGATATAAATAGTTAGCTATTAATTTATAATTACATTATTTTATTTATAGTATAATAAATACTATTTATTATAATATTACTATTAACTGTCCTTATTATTTTACTACTTTTAATATATTATTTTAATATATTTAACTAAAACTTAGCTTTATTTAGCTAAGGAAGATATTTTTAAAGTAAGTAAAGCGTTTATTTTAATATTAATAATAATAATTACTTAATTAAAAAGTTAAGAGTATTTTTACTACTATTACTACTATTACTATACTTATTACTTTTATAGTTAACACTACTACTACTCCCTTACTTATTATATTTATTATTTTATTATTTATTATTACCTTTACTTTAGCCTTTATAATAGCATTATTTATTATACCTAATATACCCCTTTAAGGACTGCCCCCTACCTATATACCTTTAATGCCTTTAATAAATATAAATAGTTAATTTAGTATTTTAAAAACCCTTACTCTTTTAAGTAATATTCTTACTTTTTTAAGCACTACTTTAATAATAAATTATATTACTATTCTTTTATTTAATACTTTAAAAGATATTTAAAATTAATTTATTACTCTTTAAAATATTATATTTTATATTAATTATTTCTTATACTATATTAAAGGCACTATTTATAATATAACTACCTCTTTATAATTTTTAAAGTATATTAAGTATATATATTTTAAAGTATAATAATTATTTATTATCTTTTATAATACCTCTCTTTAAGCACTATATATATATTTAAATATATTTAAGTCTATTTATTTTTTATTATTAGCTTTTAATTTATTTAGTTTTTATATATTTTAAAACCTTTATACCTTTATTTTTAATATTATTAATTTAATATAAATTTAATATAGTATTATATAATATATATTTATTACTACACTATTACTTTAATAATTTTTAGTTAAAATCTATTTACTTCTTTATAATAGCTTTAGCTATTAATATTATTTATATATTTAATATTAATTTTAATAATAAGCTATAATAATAATACTTATTTATACTTTACTTATTATATTTATAATATAAATACCTTTATTATTCCCTTTTATATAAAGGTTAAGGTAATATAAAAGTTTATAATAGCCTTTATTATTTAATTAAATAAAGAATAAAAAAAATAATAAAAAGAAAGAGTTTAATAAAAATAATAATTATAATTATTAATAATAAATAAAGTAAAAGTAAAATATATTATAGAATTTTATTTAAATTTAAATAAGGCTTTAAATAAATATAAAATTAAACTTTATTCTTATATGATAGGCTTATTATAGAAATATATATCCCTTTATTATAATTTAAATTATATTAATACCTTTATATTCTTTATAAATTTTAAAGGCTTCTATATAGGTTATTTATAGCCTATTTATTTAATTAAAATATTATATTATTAGCCCTTACTTTAAGTATTTTTTAGCTATTAAAACCTCCTTAATTATATATTTTACTAAAGTAATATTTTTTTTAAATACTAATAAAAGTAAATTTAAATATATATTTTAAATTATTTAAAAAGATAAAGGGATATTTATTATATATTTAATAAAATTAATATAAAAAATTAAATAAATACTATTTAAAATATTAAAGTATATAGTAAAAGGTATAAAAACCTTAAAAATATAATATTTTACTATAACTTAATTAAGTTTATAATTAAAATAATTAGTTTTAATATATTATAAATTAAGCTATATAAAATCTTTAACTTAAAAGTGCTTAATAAAGTATTATAATTTATTTAAAGTATTTTATTAATATTATTAAGTAAAGTTAATTATTATTTAAGCTAATTATATACCCTTTTAAATATACTTAAGGAATTAAACTATATAACCTTTAAGGAATATATAGCTTTAAAGTAATTTTAATAGGCATTAAATAAGTTTTATATTATATCTATAGATTACTATATTTATATTTATTTTAATTACTATAAATATATAGTTATTTAATATTAGCTAATAAATAAAAAAGTAAAATAGCTAATTATATTATAAAAATCCTATTATTATATAAAAGGCTATTTATACTTTTTAATTTATTTACTTTATACCTTTATTTATTTAAAGGTAATAAGTAGTAAAGAGTAATTATTTAATCTTTATTAAAGAGTAAAGAGTAAACTAAAAGGAGTTAATTTAATTTAAACTATAATTAAAAATAATATTATAAAGAAAGCTATAGAAATATTATTAATAAAATAGAAATTAAGTAATATACTCTTTAGCTATTATATTTACTATTACCTTTAATTAAATATATTTAAAGAGATAGTTTATAATAACTATAAAGTACTATAGTATTTAGTTATTAAAGGTAAGTAGCTTTATTATAAAATTAATTAAAATTTAAAATTAATAATAGTTTAGCATTAAAATTAGCTAAAGGTAGCTTTATTAAAGCTTATAGCTTTTATATCCTTTATAGTAAAAGTAATTATAAATATACTATACTATATTAATAAATATTTTATTTTAATAAAAATTATAATAAAGGGCCTAAAAGGTTGTATTTTTTTTAAATATTTTAATAAAGGAGAATTATATATATATTAAATTAATATAGTTATAAAGGGCTTATATTATAATATCTATAGTTACCTTTAAAATAATAGCGCTTTATAGGTATTAATATTATAATCTTTTATTTAAGCCTTAATAGTAGCTTTAAATAAAAAATACTATATTTTATTATATAAAGCTTATAGCTTTATATAATAAGTTAAGTCTACTATTAAAGCTTAGTTTTAAAGGTTTTTAATATACTGCTTTAAAAATAGCTTATATTTAAATAATAGTATTATTAAGGCTAAAGTAGCTATAGAAGTTTTAATAGAATTTTAAGTAAAGTTAAGTTAGTGTTTCTTTTATATATTAAAAATAGAAATTAAAATAAAGTAAACTAAGCTTTAAAGGTTAATAAAGTTATAGCTTTTATTTTATTTATATTATAAAAAGGTATTTAGTTTAATAGCTTATAAGCTAAGGTAATAATAAAGGTAAAAGTTTAAAAGTATTAATATTTCTACTTATTATATTTATTATTTTAATATTTTATATAAATTAATAAAGTACTTTAAGTTTTTATAATTAATAAAGATTATAAATAATTAAGCTATATTATATAATTTAATTAATTAAGCTTTAAAGTAAGAGATAATACTTAATAGTTCTTTATTATAAATTATATAGTTTTACTTAATACTTAATAAATAGATTAAGTAATAAGCTATTAGTTATAAAATACCTTCTTTATTATATTAAAATAAATAACTTTTTAATACCTTTTTTAAAGTATTAGCCTTAACTATAATATCTCTTTTAAAATTCTATTAAGCTAAGATTAAATATATAATAAATATATTCTTTAAAGTAGTAAAAGTAGCTTTATATTTTATTAATTAAATAAATAATATACCTTTTTTAATAAATATAAAAAATAGGTTAATAAAGTTAAAGAAGTTAGCTATAAATTCCTAATAAAAGTTTATAAAACTAAGGAAGCTTTAAACTCTTTATATCTTAATAAAGGCTTTTTAATTATAAATAGCTATAATTTTCTTTAAATTTAAGTAAAGCTTATATTTTATATAAATAATAAATCTTAAATACTTTACTTACTTTATATTAAAGGTATATTTATTAATATTAAAGTAAAGGCTTACTTTATAAAAATAAAAGAGAACCTTTTATATATATTAAATATAATTCTTTTAAAACCTATTAATATAAATTAAGATATTATTAAAGTAAGTGGTAATATATAGCTTAAAGGTATTACTTAAGGCACTATTAATATATTATTAAAATATAGCTAAGGCTTTAGCTAAGTTAAAAGGGTAAATAAACTACTTAAAGAGGCTAAATTATATATAAAAAGCTATAAAGTATTTATCCTTTACTATTATTTATAGATAATAAAATGCTATATAAATATTAAGCTTTATAAATTATTTAGCCTTTATTAAAGATTATAAAGTCTCCTTTATTAATAATAATAAATATTAGTTTTAGTTTATAACTTTATTTAAAGTATAATAATTAATATAAAATTACTATTCTTTACCTACCTTTTTAATAAAAAGAATTAATACTATAGCTAAAGAGAATAATACTTAAATTTAACCTTTATTTATAAGGTTTATAATTTATTTCTAAATTTTAAAGAGTTAATTATAAAGTATATTATATAGTAGTATTTATAAAAGTTTTAAAGTAAAGCTATTTAAGTTATTTTATAAATATATATAATAATTTAAATAGCCTTAATATAGTAAAAAAGTGTTTACTTTCTTTTTATTAAAAATATTTATAAAATTCTATAATTTAAGTAAAAGCTATATAGTAATATTATTACTTAAAGGGATTAAGCTATCTATTATATTTAATAAAATAATATTAATTTCTTTTAAATTTATTACTATAAAGGTAATAAATATATTTAATTTAGCTATATATTATATTAAGGCTATATAAATAGATTTTAATATTATTATAGTAAAGATAAAAGTATAATAACTATTTAAGGCTTAAACTTAAAAGCTTAATTAAACTTTTATAATAAAATAGTATTAAGTAATATAAATTTTAATTCTATTTTACGCTAATTAAGGTAATTTAAGGATATAATTATATAAAAGACTTAGAATTATATAAGCTATAATAGAGAATATTTATCTATTAATATTAGCTATAAAGTAAACTAAATAAGTAATATATAAATGCTTTATAAAGGCTTAATTTTATTTTAAAGTAGCTTTTACTACTATAGTAACTTAATATAGTACAAAAAGGGGGATATATTAAAATTTTAAGTATTATATAATATATTTATTTATAATAATAAGACTATTATAATTATTATTAACTTAAGTAATAAAGAATATAGTATTATTATAAAGAATAAATAAAAGAAATAGTAGTTTCTTTATATAGCCTTTTATCTCTTTATATAAATATATTAAGTTATTAAAAGGTTAGTAATATAATTTATTATTAAATTAATATTTATTATTAAGACTTAAATAATAAATATCTCTTTTTTTAAATTAAACTTAAAAGATTTACTTACTATTTCTTTATTAAAAACCTTATATACTTAAATAGCTACTTTATTTAAGTAATAAATAGAAAAAAGGTTATAACCTTAAATATAGTGTTTTACTATACTATAATATAGGTATTAGCCTATTTAAAACTACTATTTAATAATATTTTATTTTACTTATAGTATTTATTTACTTTTTATTAAATAAAATATTCTACTTTAAGCTTTATTTTTTATAAGCCCTTTATTTATTTTTAAAGTAGCGTTTTTAAAGGTAATAGTATTAATATTAATTATAGAAATATTCTCTTTATAATTTTAAGCTTAGTAACTATATTAGGAAGCCTTAATATATTCTTTTAAGTAATAAGAGTTAATATTTTAAGTAATACTATAGTAATATTTAACTACTTTATAATAATTATTATAAAGGATATTATAGCTTATATAATAGTTATATATATAGTTATTAAGTATAGTATAAAGCTTAAAGAGTTTTATTATATTTATTTAATTAATACCTTTAGTAAAAATAAGCTTTTATTTAAAATAAATATAAAAGTTATTAAAATACTTACTTATATATTATTTAAATTAATTTAGTTTAAAGATTATTTATTTTTTTTAATAAAGGTCTATAAATATACTATTAAAGTATTAAAGAAAGTATTAAAGGTTATATTTAAAGGTATACCTTAATTTAAAAAATAAAGCGATATATTTCTATATTTTTAGGCTTAAGTTCTAATAAATTAAGAATTATTTATTATAATTAATATTAATAAAGTTTAAATTAGCCTTTAACTTATAAGCTATAAAGCTTTACTATACTTAAAAAAAGGCTTTATTAGTATTATATAATATCTCTATAGAGAGCGATTTATATTTAAGCTATTTTAATATAAGGACTATAGTTATTATAAAGGTTATAAATATAGCGCTTTATATTATTACCTTTATTACTACTATATAAAGGTATATCTTTATTAAGTATACTTTATATTATATAACTATTTCTTAAAGAAAGTATAGTTTATAAATATTATTAAGTTAACTTTAGTAGTTATTACTTATTAAGTTTATATTAACTTTACTATATTTATTAATAGTTAATAAATATTATAAACTAGCTTAAATAGCTACTATAATTTAATATTTATAAAGTTATTATTAATTATAAAGAGAAGGGAAGTCCTTTATCCCTCTCTTTCTTTTATTAATTTATATACTTTTAGATTTTTATATACTTACTTAATAAAGTCTTAATAAAGCCCTATTAACAATAGTTTTAATAGAAGTATAGTAAGGCTCTATAGGTGGTATATATTCTTTATTCATTCCTAATAAGGCTAATAAGCCCTCCCTATATTATTATATATTTAGGATCTAAGCCACTAGCTTAAATCCATCACAATATAGTAATAATTTATAATATTATATAAAAAGTTATAAACTTTTAAGCTTAATATAATTTAAATAATTTTATAGTATTTAATATAAGTTTAATTTAATTCTTTAATAAAAGTATAGTAATAACTAACTTTATATAATATAATTTATATAAAGTTATTTAATAAATAGTTAAATGCTTTATTAATATTAAATTAGCTTTAATATAGAGTTTAAGTTAAGCCTTTATTATAATTAATAGCTATAGTAGTATTTTTAAATATAAAATATAAATTTATATAAATTAAAGTATTTATATATTAAAGTAATAAAATAAATTATTAAAGTAGTCTTTAATAAAAGTAATTAAGGCTTATATTAATATTAAAGTAATAGTAAAAGGGATTAAAAATAAAAAAAAAGGAAATAATAATAATAATAATAAAGTAAAGAGAGAAAGGGTTTAAAAAAAAGCTATAATAAAAGAGATATAAAGATATATAAATAGCTTTATAGGTAACTCTATAGTTGATAAGCTTAAGTTTTTTTTTATTTGTTTTTTATTTTTTTTCTTCTATTGTTTCTTATTTTTATTATTATTTTTTTTTCTTTTTTTTTCTTTTATTATTTTTATTATTATTTTTTTTAAAAGATAAAATAAAATAACTTAAAGGTTAGTTTAATTATATATTAATATTAATATAAATATTAATTATAATAAAATAATAGTTTAAAGTAATATTAATTAAATAAACAAGGAGTTTATATTAGGTTTATATTAAAAGCTAAAGAATATTATTATTTATTACTATTCTCTTTATAAAGTAAAAGTAAATTAAAAATATAAAAAATAGCTTATTTTAAAGAGCTACTTTATTAAATATTATATAAAATTAAAATAATTAAATATAATATAAATTTCTTTTAAGTTTTAAATTAAACTTACTTTAAACTTTAAAGAGTAAAAGTAATTATATTTAAAGTATTAAAGAATAAAGTTATAAATATTTTTATATTTACTTTAATAATAATATATTAATAAATTTATATTAAAAATAAAATAAAAGTAAAGAAATAAATTAAAATTAATCTTTTTAATATAAAGTTAAATAAAAGCTAATAATTTAAACTTAATAAAGTTATAATAAAATTAAAGAATTTTCTTTTTAAAGTAAAAGTTAAAGTTTTATTTAATTATAATAAGGTTTTAATTTAAATATTAATAAGAAGTTAAAATATAGTTTTAAAGCTATTACTTTTTTTAATTTAATTTTAAAGTTTTAAATATAAAAAATATATTATAATTTAATAGTAGTTAAGCTATAAATAATATATATTTAATATAAAGATATTATTATTTATATTAAGTATTATATTAAAAGTAAGTTACTGTTAAAGTATAAGCTATATGAATTTTATAAATTATTTTATTTACTTTAATTTTATTATAAAAGTATTAAATATATTAATTAAAATATAAATTAAAAAAGAAGATTATTACTTTAATTTTAATTAAAGACTATAATATAGTTTTATAGGCTTTAATAATAATATAAAGGTAATAAATTTATTTTATAATAAAGGCTTTTATAATATTTTTAACTATACCTTTATATTTAATTAAAATATAATATAAATTTATTTTAAAATTAATAAAGCTTTAAATAACTAAAGTATAAAGAAGTTTAAATTTATATAGTAAATATTTTTATATAAATATAAAAAGTATAGTAAAAATAAATCATTATTATATTTGTTTTATAATAAACTTTAGCTAATAAGCTTTTTATTAAAGTTTATAGTAAATTTAAATATTAAAGAAATAAGTTAATTATATTAATTAAATTATTATAGTTTTAAGTTAAATTAATTTTATTATTAGTTATTTTTTTTTATTAAAGTAAATAAATTTACTTTTTTATAAATAAAACTTTAAATTAAATTTATAAAATTAGTTTTAAGAAACTATTTATATAGTTTTAAATTAAGCTTAAGTTTCCTTTATAGTATAGCTATATATTAAAATATTAATATTATTAAAAAAGCTAAGTATTAATATTAAGTTAATTATTATAAATTTAATATAAAGTAAAGTAATATTAAATAAAAAAAGAATTAAAGATATATAGGACCCTTAAAGAACCTTTATAAATATTATATAAAGGCTTATTATTTAATTATTAAATATCAAGTAAGCTTTATATAATATAATAAAGGCTTAGATTTAATATATTATTTAAGTAAAAAGTTTAATAAAGACTATAATATAAATAAGTTATATATAATATATTATATTAAAAGTAATAAAGATATTTAATTAAAAAAGTAAAGTAATATTATTATAATACTATATTATATATATTACCTTTATTATAATAATAAAAGCTATTTTTATAAAATAATTAATATAATTATTTATTTAAAGCTTTAAAAAGATATTACTCTCTTTAACTATATAAATAATTTATATTATTACTATTACTTTTAAAACTTTATTTATAATATTAAAGAGAGAGATTAATCTTTAAATATTAATATACTTTCTTTTTTTAAAAAACTTACTTAATTTATAAAAAACTATAATTTTAACCTTTTAAAATAATATTAAGTAATATTTAATATAGTAATATATATTAAGTAAATTAAAAAGAATATAAATAAATAGTTTACTATAAACTTTAAAAAACTTTATTAAAAGTTTATTAAATTTAAAGGCCTTTTAATTAATTAATTCTTTAATAGTATTAGATATCTTTAAAGTAATAAAGTAATTTTCTTTTAAAAATATAGTAAAGTTAAGTTAAAAGTTAAAGGTAGTTAATATATTATTTATATAAATAATTAAAGTTAAAAGAAATTTATTAAAAAATACATTTACTTTATTATAATAAAATATAGTTAAAGGTATATTATTATTATTATAATAAAAGTTTAAAACTTAAATAGTTTTAAATAATAAGCTATTATAAAGTTAAATTTATTATTTTAATTTTTAAAGGTTACTTTTCTTTATTATTATATTTATTACTATATAATATTAAAAGCTATACTTTTTTTCATAAATAATTTATTTTTAATATAAAGCTATATTAATAGTAGCTTATTAGCTTATTTTAATATAGTGATATTATTAAAGTTATTAAATATATTTTATATTATAAATAATATTAAAAACCTTAAAGGTTTATTATAGCTATACTTTAAAGGTACTATAAAGGCTTTTTAATATAAATAAAGTAATAATAGTAGTAAGTTTAATTATAAATTATATAATAAAAAAATTAATTTAATAAAAGATTTTAAAAATAATTAAAGTAAAAAAAGAGTAAAAGTAGTATATTACCTTTAAAATAATAAGTATTTTCATTATTTAAAGTTATTTAAAGTAATAAAAGAGTTTAATTATATTAATTATAAGGTAATAGTTATAAAATATAATATAAAAAAGTTATAAAATATAATTAAATTTTATAATATTTAATTCTTTTAAAAATTAAGTTTAAAGATTAATAAAAAATTAAATATAGTTAATAATGTTGTTTATTTTACTTTATATTTATTATATTATTTGTTATGGTGTAGCCCGATTAGGCCATCGCGAGTGTCAGGCGCAGACATAGTGTGGTTAGCACATCCTCTGCCAGCTGCGTGCTAGCTGCACTAGTTAGTTAGGATAAAAGGATATATATTAATTAGAGTTATAGGTCTTTAGTTAATTAACACTTATATTGCCGGTCGTACGCAGGGCTTGGCAACCGCCGCCAGCTGCAGGCTAAGCTAGGCTAGGTCAAAGACCTAGCCCATCACATTATTTTACTTTATAATATAATAAATTTAAGCTACTATTAATTTATAACTATTAAAACTTTATTATTATTAAGTAATATATAGCTATATTAATTTTTAAAAGAGTAATATTAATTTAAGTTATTAATAAAAATATATTAATACTATAATAACTTTATAATAAAGTTATAAAAAAAGGTTATTTAATCATAATACTAAATAAAAAAGTAAATAAAGTAAATATTAATATTATAAAACGTTATAATATATTAATTAATATTAAACTATATTAATTATAAGTTAAGGCTATATTAATAATAAATATAAATAACTATTTTTTTACTTTAAGCTATAAATTAATAAAGATTGAAGCTTAAATTTAAAGGGTCTTTATTAATATTATATGGTTTTTAAATTATTATTATATTAATTTTAAATTAAGATTTAAATATTAAATAAATTAGTTCTATTTTCTTTCATATATTTTTATATATTATTTATAGTAATATATTTAATCAAAGAGTAAGGGGGTTTTTTATAATAAAAAGGCTAACTTAATATTAAAATAATAGCTAAAAAAAGCTTTAATAGTTTTTTAAAGCTTTAATAATAATAGTATAAAAGTTATATTAAAGATTAAATATTAATTATAGCTACTTTAAAGGTATTTACTATACTTTTATAGTAAAGCTTTATTAAAAAAGGTATTATTTATTCATTTATAATAGCTATAAATTTAACCCTTAATTTAATTATTTATATCTTTAAAGGTTAATATAAATAAATGTAACGGGCTAGGTCTTTGACCTAGCCTAGCTTAGCCTGCAGCTAGCGGCGGTTGCTAAGCCCTGCGTACAACTAGCAATATAAGTGTTAATTAACTAAAGACCTGTAACTCTAATAAATACATATCCTTTTATCTTAGCTACTAGTGTAGCTAGTATATAGCTTGTAAAGGATATACTAACCTCACTATATCTACGCCTAACACTTATAATAGCCTAATTAAGCTAAACTATAACAGTTAATTAGAGTTCTAGGTTATATATTTAAGTCCTATTAGCTATATGCAGGCGTAGCGGGGACTTGGCTTAGGCTTACAAGACCCAATTAAGTGGGTCTTAGGGGATGTGTAGGTATTGCTTAGAGGGTAGAGGCATATAGGGCTAGTGGGGCGTTGCAGGGCCCTAGCGGGGAGCTATATAATAGGCTAGGTCTTTAACCTAGCCTAGCTTAGCCTACAGCTAGTAGCGGTTGCTAAGCTCTATATATAACTAGCAATATAAGTGTTAATTAACTAGAGACCTATAACTTTAATTAATATGTATCCTTTTGTCCTAGCTACTAATGCAGCTAGCACGTAGCTAGCAAAGGATGTGCTAATCCCACTATGTCTGCGCCTAACACTCGCGATAGCCCAATCGGGCTAGACCATAGCAATAAGGTAATAAAGCTATTAAGCTAATTTAAGTATATAATATAGGCTTTTATTTATTTATTATTAATAATTAAATAATACTTTAATTAAGTAAAGTAAATATTTAAGTAATTAATATATTATCTCTACTTTATATTTATAAAGGCTAAGTAATTAGTTTTAAAAGTATATTTAATAGTAATATAGTAGCTATAATATAAAGTTATAATATAATATATAATAATATAGTTAAATTTAAAGTATTAATAATATTAATAAAAGTAAAGGGCTTTATTATATAGTTTTACTTTAAATATTTTAGCTTTATAAATAACTTTTTTATAGTATAATTTATTAGCTATATTAATATCTTTAATTTTAAATATAAAGAGGGCTTATATTATAATATTATAAGGGTTTTATTTTATTACTTTAATAATACTATTACTACTAATAGTAATAAAGTTATAAAAAATATCTTTTTTAATAATTTAATATATATAGTTAATAAAGAATTTTTTAATAATAATATTAAATATATATTAATTTATTATTATAATTAAGCTATAAGTAATTTAAACTTATTTTATATTTTTAATATAAAGTTAAGCTATATTTTTAAAAATAATAACTATATTATTACTATAAAGGTATTATATAGCTATAGTAATGTCTTTATTTATAGCTTAATTTATAATATTAATAATATTTATTAAGCTATATTATTTAACTACTTTATTAATTAAGTTACTTTTAATAATCGTCTCTTTATAAATATAAAGTAATACTACTATAAAAGTAATTAAGTAAATATATTTATTAGTTATTAAAATAATATTATTAACTATAATTTTAGTTTATATTATAGCTGATATAAATTTAAATTAAGTAGCCTTCTTAATTATTTATTTAACTATTACTTTAAAGTTAATAGTTATAATTAATTTTTAAAGGTTTAATATAAAGTTAGTAAGTTATTTATAATAAATTTATATTATTTTTATATTAATAATATATTAAATAACCTTTTAAACTCCTTTTAATAAAAAGGTTAATATAAACTTAGTAATTTTATTATATTTCTTTTATAAATAAATTAGTATTTAATTCTAAGCTATATTAACTATTATATTAACTTAGTTCTTTATTATAAACTTATTATAATAAGTAAAGGAATTATAGTAACTTTATAAAAGGCTATAGTTCTTTATATTAATATTTATTATTATTATACTACTTACTATATTTATACTTTAAGTTTAATATATTATTATAAAAAGGGGTAAATAAATATAGTAAAACTTTTTATTAGCTTTTTAAGTTAATTTAAGTTAATTTTATAGCGCTATTATAGTGTAGGCGAAATTGTAAAAGTTTTTTTAATACCTTTAAGAAAGATAAGCTTTTTTTAAAATAAATATAAAAGTTATTAAAATACTAATTTATATATTACTTAAGCTAATTTAATTTTAAAACTACTTATTTATTTTAATAAAAATCTATAAATATAATATTAAAATATTAAAAAAAGTATTAAAGGTTATAATTAAAGGTATACTTTAATTTAAAAAATAAAGTAATATATTTTTATATTTTTAAGCTTAACTTTTAATAAATTAAAAAGTATTTATTATAATTAATATTAATAAAGTTTAAATAACCTTCAATTTATAAGCTATAAAGCTTTACTATATTTAATAAAAGACTTTATTATTATTATATAATATTTTTATTCAAAGTAATTTATATTTAAAGTTTTTTAATATAAAGGCTATAGTTATTATAAAGGTTATAAATATAATACTTTATATTACTACCTTTACTACTATTATATAAAGGTATATCTTTATTAATTATGCTTTATATTATATAATTAATTTTTAAAGAAATTAAAGTTTATATATATTATTAAATTAACTTTAATAGTTATCATTTATTAGGTTTATATTACCTTTATTAAAAATAATTCTATTAAAAATAGTTTTATTAAAGACTTTTTTAATAAAGATTTAATAAAACGCCTAAGGTAATATGTATTCTCTATCTCTTTTTAATAAAACTAATAAGCCTATTGCAGCTTCGTACCTTTAGGATCCGAGCTACTAGCTTAAATCTATTATAAAGAGGCTAAAAAATTATTTACTACTTTATTTTTTAAGACTTTAAATATAATTACCTTTACTTTTTAAAACTTAAAGTAAAGTTGATTTAAAATTTAAAAGAAATTTAAGCTATATTTAACTACTTTAATACTATATAATATTTAATAAAATAGCTTTAAAAATTAGCTAACTTTTATATTATTATTTTACACTTTTACTTTAAAAAAGAATAAAAGCTAATTATAAAGCTTTTTAATTCTTAACTTAGCTTTAATATAAATCCCTTAATTACTTTATTATTTATAACCTTTACTACTATATAATTATAATATAGCCTTTATATTAATATTAAACTATAGCTATATTAAGCGTTAAGCTATTTTATTATATTGAATAAAAAGAAAAAAACAAAGAGAAACAAAATACAAAACAAAGTAGAAACAAAATATAAAAAAAGAATATAAAATAAACTAAGCTTATTAACTACATAGCTATCTTTACTTCTTAACATCTCTTTTACTAAAGCCTTTTTTTAGCCTTTACTTTAACTTTTTATTTTATTTTTTTTAACTTTATTATAAATTAAAGGTTACTTTAATAATTTATTATTATACTTTAATATATTAAAGATATAGCTTATATAAATTAATATTTTACATATAAAAATATTATTATAGCTATTAAATTTAATAAAGGCTAAACTTAAACTTTATATTAAATTTATTTTAATATTAATTAAGCCTTAAGCTATTTTTTAAATAATTAAATATACTTTATACTATAGATCACTTGCTAGCATGCTAAACTTAATTAGAAAATTATTAACTGCTATCCCACCGCTATACCTTATTTAAACCGCCTACCGCTAAGGTTTAACTTAAGCCTACGCTTAAAGGCTACTAAATTAGTAGCTTTAAATAATTTAATATATAATAATTACTTAATTTAGTAATTAACGTGCCTTTAAATTAGTAGTATAGCTATATTATAACCTAAGACCCTTTATAACCTTTTATAACCTTTTATATTACTTTACATTTTATAGTATATAGCTAATATACTACACCCCTTTTACAACCTAACTTAGCCTTAAATAAAGCCTAACTTAAGCCTATAAAGCTTTTACCCCTTTTCTTTAAATTTAATATATTTTTATATATCTTTTTATATATATTACCTATACCCTTTACTAAACTCTTTTTAATAACTATAGCTAAAGCTTAGTTAATAGTATATTAATTTTTATAATAAGTATTATTTAAAGCTTAATTTAAACCTTTTTAGTATTTATATTTACTACTATATATAGGTTTTCCCCTTTGCTCTAAGGTTTTTTTTATATAAATTACTAAGATAAAGTACTAGCTAAAGGCTTTATACCCCTTAAAGTAATTAAATAAATACATACTTTATACTATAAAACACTATATTAGTTTTTACTATACTTTTATTATAGTTTTAAATTAAACTTATATTAAAAACTATAGAATTATTTAAATTATATTAAATCTATATATTTTATGTATTTTATATTATATTATAAACTATTAAAAAGTTAAGTAAAGGCTAATTAAGTTAATATTTATATTAAAACTATATCAAGTATTAAAACTTATTAAATAAGTTTTACTATTATAAATATATTTAATGTAATTTAATTTAATATTTATAAACTAAGTTAGCTATAATAGCTTTATTATAAGTTTATATTAAATATTTATTTAATTAATTATAGTAATAAATATTAAAATCTTTTATTTTAAAAAGATAAAAGAAATAAAAGTAAGCTTATTTTATACTTTATATAAATTAATATTAAAGCTTAATTAAGTGTAAAGAGAGAATAATAACTTATTAAAAAACCGTTAACTTTTAATTGTTAACTATTTTTTAATTACTTAGAATTAATATAATATTAAAGGTTTATATTAGCTTTATATTAAAGATTAAAACATTTTATATTAAAAGCTAAGGAAAGAGAGTATTTATAATTTTTAATTAAATTTAAAGAGAAAAAAAGAGAAAAAAAAAGCCCTTTAAAGAGGTTCTCTTTTTTTATAAAAAAAGGTTACTCTTTAAATTACTTATTAAGTTATTTATTAATATATTAAATTTATTTAAAGAATTAATAGCTATTTATTTATTATTATACCTCCTTTATATTATTTATTATTAAGCTTTAACTTAAACTTATACTTAATAGCTACTAACTTAATAATTAAAAAATAATAAAATAATTTAGCTTATAATAATTACTTAATTTAATAATTAATATAGCTAAGATTAATAATACAGCTATATTAAAATTTATAAATTATTATAAGCTATTAAGTTACTTTATATTATATTTATATAATTAATATACCTAAACTCCTTTAAATATTTAACTTGGCTTTAAGTAAAAACTAATTTAAGCTTATAATACCTTTAACCTCTTTTACTAACTTTAATATATTAACTATATATTTTTTATATATTTTTATATTTCTTAATATATATTATTTATATTATTTATTAATCTTTTTATAATAATTATAGCTATAAGCTTAGTTAATAATATATTAACTTTTATAATAAGAATTATTAAAGGCTTAATTTAAGCCTTTTTCTATATTATTATTACTATTATATATATGTTTTCCTATTTACTCTAAGGTTTTTTCCATATAGACTATAAAGTAGAGGTACTAGCCAAGGGCTTTATAGCCCTTTAGTGTATTTAAATAAATAAATAAAAGGGATATTTTTAATTAAAGAATTACAAAAAAGAAAAGCTACTTTTTCAAAATAATATTAGTAAATATAAAAGGGAAAAATAAATAAAGTAATTAATTAAAAGCTTTTAATAACTATAAAGTAAAATTAAAAAAGTTAATTATCTTTTAATAGAATTTAATATATTAAAGAAAGTTATTTATTTTAATAATATTATATATAGAAACTAAAAAGAAAGGGATAAAGTTATAGAATATAAAAGAAATACATATAATATTTATTATAATAATTAAAAATTCCTTTAAATTAGGTATAATTAAATAATTTATAGCTTTATTTTCTTTAAAAAAATAAAGGGATGAATAGTTAAACTATTATTTAATACTTAAAAAGCCTTTTTATAGTATTAATATTATATTTAATATTTTTACTAATAATTAGCTTTAAGCTAATAGGCTATAAAGTAAGATTTAAAGCTATTTTATACTATTTATATTTAAAAATATCTTAGGCTTTATAATTAAATAATTAATATTATTTAAATTATTTTTTAGTTATTTTATTATTATAGTTTTATAAGTTTAATTAAATATAATATAGTCTTTTTTCAAAATAAAGCATTATATTTAATAATATTAAAGAGTTGTAATAGTAGCTTAAAAGTACTTTTTATTAATTTAATTTCTTATATTTAGCTTTTAAAAATATTTATTTAAATAAAACCACTATTTATATTAACTTTAAAAAGAATAGTATATATGTATAAGTAAGCTATATACTCTAATAAATTAAAGGTATTATAAAAATGTTATAATTATAACTATATTATCAAATTAATTAAGGTTACTTTTATTAATAAATTACTAAATTAATTAAATAATTTAAAGTTAAAAATTAAAAAAAATAAAGGTATTTTAATAAATTAACCGTAGTGTTTATATCCTAAAGGGGATACTATAGTAGTAATTAAGCTTAAATTAATTAATAAAAATAAATTAAGTATATATAAAAATTTATAATAGCGGCTTTATCTCCTAAGCTATTTAGAAAAAGAGGACCTTTTTATACCTTTTAATTAATTAATCTCTATTACATTAAAGGCCTTTTCCTTCCTCTATAGTTATATTAACTTAATTCTTAACTACATCCCTTTACACATTCCTTATAACCGTCTAGCCCGACATAATATATAAAAAGTAATATTTAAATAACTTTAAATATTACTAAATAATAAATACTTTTTACTTTAAATATCTTTATATATAGTTTATATTTATAAAATTTCTATAGCTTTTAAAACCTTTAAAGAGAATTTAAACCTTTAAAATCCTTTAAGCCCTTTAAATAAGCTAAAGTTAATTATCATTTAAATTAAATCTTTATATTCTTAGCCCCTTATAATCTAGCCCTTATCACAGTTATAGTCACGAAGAGCTGTGGAGTGAGGGGAAGGAAGCAGGGGGCCGTGTGGGTGTACGGGAAGGACAGAATACGCAATATGTGCTCGCAAAGGCGAGTCAAGACGGAACCAGACCGCTTTGGCTTCTCTTTACACGTCCCTTGTGGTAAAACTAACTTAGTTTCTATTACTTAACAAGGACCTGCTAGGGCGTTTTCGCACGTCGGCAGGATTCATGACGTTTTTTTTTATTCGCGACCATGCTGTGGTAATCAGCCTGAAGAGCTTTTTACACAACTACGTGACCGGGCGGTCACTATCGGACATATGGGGCATAGGGGAACCTTGGATGATTGGCGACGCCCGACTTGACAGGGGTTACTAGGCTAATGAAGCATTGCTTTGGAAATTGCGATTCAATGGGGATGTTGTATGTACATACAAACAGTACACCGCTTGCATGATTCTTGCACTAGGTACAAGCCTGCTTCTGTTGGAAGCCAGGCACGGACACCTCTGGCAGACGTAAAGGCGTTGGCAAAAATGAAGTGTTGGTATGCGTCGAAATTCCGGATTGCTTCTAGACGTCGATTGCCGGAAGCGCCGGAGTGTCGGAGGAAAAACTCTGCGAACGACAACATGAGAGGTCGCGTCTTGGAGCGGAGTTCCCACTCGGGTCCACGACACTTCAGCTCATTGGGGTTGGCATCGGGATTTTTGTTGTTCACGCGGAATAACATAGGCTTGGGTAAAGTACAATGTGGATAGTAGTGTGAAACTGAACCATTGGGAAGAGAACATTGGAAACTTAGGGGCGAAATATACTAGGTTGAAACGCTCTAGTTGAACTTATACTAGCCTTGTCTGGACGTCTGGGACGCTCTAGCTCAATATGTATGTACAATGCACCCCTTAAATGATTTTACACATTGACATGACAGGGGGGGTTAAGCCAATCAAGCATCTCTTCTAAAATCCTAATAATATAGGCCTTAATTAAAAAGAATATTAAATTAAGTGTGTTTTTAATATAAAAAAATGTATTTATAAGCCTTAATTAATACCCTAAATATCCTCTATATACTGCCTTAACTGCTATATAAGCTAGCGAGGTATATAATATTACACTAAAATATATATTATAAAATATAATATTTATATGTAAATCTCTATATAATTATTACTTTACTAATTATATTTTTTTCTTTTTTATATTCTTTAATTTATATATAGTTATGCATATAGATTACCCTATACCTACTAGTACTGTTAAAAAGGGACTTACTAGCTGGAAAATGTAGGGCTTATATCTATGTAAAATCATTCAAGGGGTGCATTGTATGTACATATGTACATATGTATATACACATGTACTGTTTATGCCTTGACGAACCAAAGGTTCTATACGTACAATACATATAGTACAAACTAGCAGGGAGGATTCACGTGGAGCGGCTGGTGATGGACAAGTGTACCATCATTCGGGACTTATACTCTAAATTTGTCCTGCATGTGTTGCACGCCATGTTTTCCAGGCAACGTCGGTCGTGGCGAGGGTAATACGGAACGCAGGGCGCGCTATTGTTTAATATATACATAAATAATTATATAAATTGAAAAAAGCTTTTAATAAAAGGTTATATATTATTAAATAATATTTATAAAAAATAAAAAAAGGGGTTATATTTAATATAATAAAGAAAGATTTATTATAAATAAACTTAATTATTAATAATACGTTTTTTTAATTAAATATGTTATAATTTATAGAGGTTTTAAGATGTATTTTTGAAATTGAATTAATATATTTTATTTAATTATTAATTTCAAAATTAAAGGCTATATTTATTTTACTTTTTATTTTTATAACTTTAAAAAAGTTTTTTTAAAGTTTAAATATGAATTTGGAATTATAATTTAATATAATATTTAATAAAATATTATAATATTTTTAATATTCTTTTATAAAAATTTAAAAAACTTATATAGTATTTTTTATTTTAAAGTTTTATTTCTTTAATTTAAATTATAAAGCTCAAATTTTATTAAAATATTAAAATATTATTAATATAATTTAATATAATTTATAATAAAAAAGTGAAGTACTCTTTCTTTGATATTATTACTATCAATTAATGAAATGTTTTTCTTTTTTTTAAATTAATATTATAATAATTATAATAATATTTAACTTTATTTTTTTATTTAATTAATAAATAAAAATAAAAATATAATTAAATAGCTTTTATAAATATTTAGTTTATTAATAATTAAAGAGTTTAACTTTAATAAAGCATTTAAAGTTATAATAATCAAAATATACTTTTTTTTTATATATAGCTCCCTTTAAATATTATTTTTATTTTTTAAAGTAATTAATAATAATTAAAAGCTTTTTATTCTAAATTTTATAATTTATTTTAATTGAAAATAGTTTCTAAAAGTAAAAGATAATAGAGTCTAGTTTATTATTAAAACCTTTTTATAAAAAAACATTATTTAATATAAAGTTTAAGATATTTTTTTTTATATTTATTAACTTAAATAAATTAAAGTTGTGAAAATTAATATAAAAAAAAGCTTTTAATAATTTAAATATGTTTTATATATTTTTAATAATTAAGCTTATACTTTTTAATTAAGTTTAATGAAGTTTATTAATAGCTTTCTAATTTTTAAAAAATCTTTAATAAAGTAATAGTAAAAGTTAATAGAGTTAATAAACTTTTATATTTTTTTTATAGTTGTAGAAGCTTATTAATTCTTAATATATAAGGTTTTTAAATTAAATATTTAAATTCTTTTTATAAATATATTATATTTAAAGAACTTAAGCTATATTACTTTTAAATAAAATTTATAAAAAGTAATTATTAAACTATACTTTAAAAGCTTATAAAGGACTTTTTTAATTAATTTATTATACTTTTTTAAGTTTTTAATATAAGTAAAGAGGTTATTTATATAAATTAAAAGCTTAGTATTAATAAAGTTTTAAAAAATATAATTTATTAAAGTTTATAAAGTAGTTGAAGTATTTATTAATTTAAAAGATATAATTAAATATTTAAATAAACTATATTTATCTTTAAAAGGTAATTTTTCTTTATATTTTTTAGTAATTTAAATAAAGTAAAATTTAAACTTAAAATTAATTTTTAAAAACTATTAAGCCTTTTATAGTTAATTTTATAGTTTTTATATTAAAAATACTAGATACTTTATTTATATAGTAAGTTTATTAAATTCTTTAAAATTAATAATTAAGTATAATAAATTCTATAAATCATTTTTATTGATAAATATTAATAAAGTATTATATAGTGTATTTAATTTATAAATTCTCTTTATTTTATATATTATTTTTAATTAAAAATAGAAAATAACTAACTCTTTTCTATTTAGAATATATAAAGGACTTTTAAGTAATTTTGTTCCTTTTTTTAATTAAATTTTATAGTTGAATGATTAATAATTAAAAAGCTAAAATATAGCTTTATTTATTATAATTAATAGAAATTTCTAAAAGAATTTTAAAGATAATAGTTAATATAATTTTAAAAGTAGCTTTTATAATTATAATTTCTTTTAATATAAATTTTGTTATGTAAACTTGGCTATAATAATATTATTTATAATAATTGAATGAAATAATAATATGATAAACATTTTTATTAAATAAATTTATAAGCTAATAACTTTATATTTATAAATAAAAAGGAAATATATTTTAGTTATTTAAGTTATTAAATTTAAAGTATTATTAAAAATATAAACGATTTTATAGCTTACTTTTTGTTAATAATAAGTTTTAGTTCTTGATAAAAATACATAACAAATATTCAAACTATATTATTATTATCTAATAAAATATTAATAAACTATTCTTTATCTTTAATTAATAAAATTAAATTAATAATAAGCTTTACTTTAATATAAAGTTCTTATATAATAAATTATTTAATTAAAGAATTAAGATTTATTTTAAAAAACATATTATATTTTTGTTTTCATTACTTTTTTTTATAAACTAATTTTTAAATAATATTTAAATTTTTAAGTTAAATTTTTAAATTTAAAAGTTTCAAAATTCAAATTTTGAAGAGTTATTAAAATATTATATTAATTTTTAAAACCTCTAATAATAGTTATTTTATTAGTTTTGTTTTATTAATTATTATTCTTAGCTTTTCAATTAATAAAAAAACCTTTAAAGTAATTAAAAGCTTTTTTTATTAATATTTTTTGTGATGGGCTAGGTCTTTGACCTAGCCTAGCTTAGCCTGCAGCTGGCGGCGGTTGCTAAGCCCTGCGTACAACCGGCAATATAAGTGTCAATTGACCAGAGACCCGCAACTCTGATTAATACGTATCCTTTTATCCTAGCTACTTACTAGTGCAGCTGGCACGCAGCTGGCAAAGGATGTGCTAACCACACTATGTCTGCGCCTGACACTTGCGATGGCCCAATCGGGCTAGACCATAACATTTTTATAAATTAAATAAATTAAAGTATTATATTTATTTTACTTATCATATTAATAATTATTTTATTTTTACTTTAAAAAGCTTTTTTTACTATAATTTATTACTATATTTCCTTTAATTTATAATATTTTCTAATATTTAAAGATAAATTTAAGGTTTAAAAGTATTAATTTTATAAATCTTTTTATTAATTCAACTTCAAATACTTTAAAGTTAAAATAAATATATCTTTTTTTAATAATTTAAATTTAAATTAAATAATATATTTTTATAAATTTATTTTATTTTTAAATTATATTAAAAACGTTTCATAGCTTTTTTTATTAAAAGTATATTAATTTAATAATTTTAGTAAAAGGTATTTTAATAATATATATATATAAAGTAACTTTGAATTAATTTATAAAGTTATTAAAGTTAAAAAGCTTTATAAAGTATTAAATAATATTCTTTTAATATTTTAACTTTATAATTGTTTTATAATTTTTTCATACTTTCATAGTATTGTTAAATTATATTTATAAAGTATTAAAATAAAAATATAAAATATTAATAACTTATAGTATTTTAATGTATTTTAATGTATTTTAATTAATATTAATATTAAATTTATACTTTATTTAAAAAAGGGATTTAATTTAATTAATTTTAATTAAATTAATAAAAAAGTATTTAATATAAAGTTTTAAATAAATAAAAACTTAAAATTATAAAAGTTAAAACTTATTTAAGTTTTTTATATTATAAAAAAAGGGTTTATTAAGTTAAATAAAATTAATTTAAGTAATAATAAAATAGTTTTATTTTAATTATTAAATAAAAAGCTTAAATAATTATTTCTTATTTAAATCTTCAAAAAACCTTTTTATAAATTTTAAAGGTTTAAAGAATTTTAAGTACTTTAATAGTTTTAATAATTTTTAAAGTAAATTAAAGTTTTTATTATTATTACATAAATCTTTATTGAAGTAGTTTTAATATTTAATATAATAGATTTAACTTAATGGCTTAAATGCTAAGTATATAAAGCTATAATAAACTTATAAGTTTTATTAAAAAGAGGTAAAAATATATATTACTTTAAGCGTTTTACTAAATCTTTATTAAAAAAGTCTTTAATAAAATTACTTTTAATAAATTATTTTTAATAAAGCTTTATTAAAACTTTATTAAGTAAATATATAAAAATATAAAAATATATAAATTAATAAAAATAAAAGAAAGAGAGAGAACCTTTTTTGATAGTTAATAATAACTTTATTAATATTAAATTATAGTAACTATTAAACTTAGTTTATAATATTTATTAACTATTATAAATATAATAAAGTTATTATAAACTTAATAAAAAATAACTATAAAAGTTAACTTAATAATATTTATAAACTTTAATTTCTTTAAAAAATAATTATATAATATAAGGTATAATTAATAAAGATATATCTTTATATAATAGTAATAAAGGTAATAATATAAAGCGCTATATATATAACCTTTGTAATAACTATATTCTTTATATTAAAATACTTTAAATATAAATTGATTTTTATATAAAAACTATATAATAATAATAAAGCTTTCTTTTAAATATAATAAAGCCTTATAGTTTATAAACTAAAGGCTAATTTAAACTTTATTAATATAGATTATAATAAATAGTTTTTAATTTACTAAAACCTAAGGTTAAAAATATAAAGATATATTACTTTGTTCTTTAAATTAAAGCATACCTTTAATTATAACTTTAAACACTTTCTTTAATACTTTAATAGTATATTTATAAATATATATTAAAAGAATAGGTAATTTTTAAGCTAAATTAGCTTAAGTAATATATAAATAAGTATTTTAATAACTTTTATATTTATTTTAAATAAAAGCTTACTTTTATTAAAGGTATTAATTAAGTAAATATAGTAAAACTCTTTAAACTTTATACTATACTTAATAAATATATATATAACTATTATATAAATTATAATACTTTTTATAATCATTACTTTAAAGTAATAAAATATTATTAAAGTATTACTTTAAATATTAACTTTTACTACTTAAAAAAATATATTAAAGCTTAATAATATCAGTATTAAGCTTAAAACTATAAAATAAATATCTTTATAATTAATATTAATTTTATTACTTTTAAAAATGTTATTTTTAAAATAAATAAAAGATTTATAAAAAATAAAACTTGAAGTAAAATAACTTATTTAATAAATAATAAATAAGTACTATAAGTAAAATAAAATATTAAATAATAATATTAAGTAAGTTAATATTTATATTATAATATTATAAAACATTATATTTAAGGTTATAACTTTCTTTTAGCTATTTATTTAAATAAAGTAACTATTTAAATATATAAAATCTTTAATGAAAAAATAGTAAATAAACCTTTAAAGTTTAATTTTAAAAAAGAGATATTTATTATTAAAATTTTAATAATAAATATTAATTTAATAATAACTTATATTATTAACTTTTTAATAACTTTATATATTTATATAAAGAAATAAAAGGCTATATAAAAAAAATACTTTTTTTTTATTTATTCTTTATAATAATACTATATTTTTTTAATATTAAAGTTAATAGTAATTATAATAGTTTTACTACTATAAGTAAATATATTATATAATACTTAAAACTTTAATATATTTTTTTTTACTTTATATTAAATTATTATAATAGTAAAAGCTACTTTAAAATAAAGCTAAGCCTTTATAAAGTATTTATATATTATTTCTTTAGTTTACTTTATAGCTAATATTAATAAATAAATATTTTTTATTATAGCTTATATAATTTTAAATCTTTTATATAATTATATTTTAAAATTACTTTAATTATTATAAAATAAAATTAAAATTTATATTACTTATTACTTTTTTATTACAAAAGCTTAATTAAGCTTTTAAATTTAAGCTTTAAATAATTATTATAATTTTTTAAATATATCTTAAACCTTTATAGTAATTAGTTTAAAAGAAATTAATATTATTTTATTAAATATAGTAAGTAATTTAATCTCTTTAAATAATAATATTACTATATAGCTTTTATAAAAATTATAAAACTTTATAAATATTTTTAATAAAAAAAAGGTAAGTACTTTTTTATTATATTAAAGCTATTTAAAATATTTTATATACTTATAAAATAACTTAAATAGCTTTACTTTAAAACTTTTGTAAGTATTACTATATAATATATTATATAATTAGCTCTTTAAAATTTAAAAATAAATTATAAATTTAATAAACAAAAGTTAAATTAAATCTTTATTTTTTTTTCATAATAATATTAGTTCTTTTTATTAAAAAGGTAGGTAAAAAATAGTAATTTTATATTAATTATTATATTTTAAATATATTAGAAATAAGGGGTTTACAGAGGCTTTTGCCCTTTGGAATACTAAGGTAGTGAGGCTTAGTAAGCCAACGGTTAAAGGGTCTCTGCAGCGCTATAGCGGTTGCTACAGGCTTTATTCCTACATTAGAAGCTTAATACACGCTTTCTAGCATATAAAATACGCTAAATTTTAGCTTATAAAATATAAGTAAATTTTCTTAAATTTTATTTAATTTATTTAACGTTATAGGTAGTAGGTCTAATTAACAGTCTATATAGTTATAGGTAGCTATAAGGAGATAAGTGTTCTTCCTTATATACTTACTAAGCCTATTAGTAGATTTATATAGCTAATAAGGGCTTATAAGCTACTTTTTATTTTTTATAAAATTTATTTATATAGGAAAATAAAAAAATAGACTTATAGCTATATAACTAACCTGCTAATATATACATTAAAAATTTACTTAGTAAAAATCTATATATAGAAAAATCCTAAAAATCTAAAAATTAGGAAATTTATATAGAAAAATTCCTTTTACTTTAGTAATAATAAAACTCTTTATATTTCCTTTCTATAACCTTTAGTCTTTATATAATTTAATTCTAAAGACCTTCTATTTCTTTCTTTAAGGTAGCCTATAGGTTACATAACCTAAGGCCTTATAGCTACTAAGTAGCGTAGCCTAAATCTTTAATTAAAATTTAGCTAGTATACTTTATTACTATAAAAATTAATTGCTAAGGCTAATAGTCTATTAGCTTCTTAATTAAGCGTACACTAGCTATTAAAGTGTGTAATTAAGGGCAAAAAGGCTAGAAAAGTGGGGCGCTTATAGCTGCAAGCTTTTAGCTAGAACGTTTATTTTTACGCTTACTATATATATATATACACATATATTACACGCACTGTCGCTAGCTTTTAACCTAAAGACCCCCTATAAGGTCTCTATAAAGGTTAGGGTTAGGGTTATTATAAGGCCTGTTAAAGGTCCTTATAGTGGATAAAGTCTCCTAAAAATAGCTGTTATTTTTAACACCCCCTTTAAAGAGGTATTCCGAGAGCTAAAGCAAAAAGAGGAATGCTAAATTTAAAAAAAAATCCATATAAATCTAAATAAAATTATTTAAGAAAAAGGATAACTGATTTAAAAGGTCGAAAAGCGGGGCTCCTAGTAAAAGTTAAAAAAAGGCTATAGTTAAATATAGCTAATTAAATAAAATTTGTTATTAAAGTTAAAGGTCGATTTCAGTAATTGTTTTAGTAATTGTTTTATATTTTTTAAGTGTTTTTATAAGGGTTTTAATGCCTTTAGCTAGGCGTTGAGATTTATAGCGATTGCTATAGAGATTAAAGCCCTATAAGCTCTAAGAAAATAGCGTGTAGGGGCATAGCTAAGGGCTTTATTAAGCTATTAGCTAGCATTTTCTTAGTATCTAAATAAGCTATTTTAGCTAGCCTAGCTAAAACTTATTATTAATTATAATGAAATTTTAATAAGGTATGCTTAGTGCAGCTATAAAGTGCTGGATTGTAGGCGGTCTTTATAGCGCCTTAGTTATTATAAAAAATCTAAATAGAGGGCTTTATAGGGGCCTTTAGCTCCTTAAAAATGCCCTCTAGCCACTAAAGCTCTCTAAAGGTCTTATAGATTGTATTTAATTCAGCTTCTATAGTGGATAAAGCTATTATACTAGCCTTTTTCCTCTTCTAACTTATAAAGCCGCTAGCTAGCTTAAATAAATATACATAGGTAGATTTAAAAGAGCTTCTATCTCTAGTAAAATCGCTATTACAGAACCTAACTAAGCTGTAGCTAATAGCGTTATTTTTGCTTAAATTTTTAAGGGGACCCTTATAAATTATAGTAAGGTTCTAAGTACTAGAGAGGTACTTTAGCAGGCTTTTTACAGCATTTAAATATTTTAAATAAGGACTAGCTAGGGCTATAAAAAGCCACTGCAGCGTAAAAGCAACATTAAGCTTAGTAAAGAGCATTAAGTATATAATAGTCCCTATTATACTCTAATATTCTTTAATTTCTTAGCTTTTTAAGGGCTTAATAAGCTGTGTTTTTAAGACCCCTAGCTGCATTAAAATTCTAACTGCCTTGTAATTTTCTAGCTTAAAGTGTACTAAAGCCTCTTAAATATATTATTTTTAGTGGATTTTTAAGACTTTATTTTTTCAATTACACTATATTTACACCCTAAGAAAGAATTTAGCAGGGCCCTTATTTTCTATAGGGTAGGCCTTATATAAGGCCTTTTTAAGCTGTTAAATATATTGTAAGTTTAGCTCTATAAGGAGGTAATTATTAACGTAAGTGATAATAAATATTTTAGTTGCTAGATTATAAAATATAGTAGGGTTAGATATAAGAGGGCTAAAACCAAGGCTTTTAAGCACTTTAGTTAGCGTTTACTGCCACTCTTTAAAGCTTTACTTTAGGCTATAAAGGGTCTTTCTAAATATAATTATTTGCCTTTTAAAAGCCCTATAGCTATAGCTTTTAGCTAATTTAACTAAGTATAGATTTTACTTAATAAATTCTATAAAACCCTTTAGAATTATTATATAAATAAGTTCTTTAAGGTAGCTATTTAAAAAGGCATTAATAAAGTTCACTTACTTTATTTCCTAGTTATTTTAAGCTACTAAGGTTAGTAAGATTCGCTAGCTAAGGGGAATACTAATAGTAGTAAAAGTATCTATATAATCTAACCCTTCTATTTATATAAATCCTTTAGTAATAAGCTATACTTTATATTTAAAAGAATTATTTTCTTTATCTCTCTTTATTTTTAATACTAAGCAATTTTTTAAAACCTTTTAGCCTTTAGAGACTTAGTCTACCTCTATAAATTTAAAGGTTCTAGCCTTTAAAAGTTATTTAAATTCACTAAAAATCGCTTTAAGCTATTTAGCTTTATTTAATAAATATAAAGCTTACTTCTAAGTCTTAAGCTTACTTTTAAGTATATTTTCTTTTGCTTTAAGTTATACCTTATAGCAGATTTAATATATAACAGCCCCTATATTAATATCCATTTTATTTAAATTTAAATCGATTTTTTCGGGCTTAAATTGCGTTAAATTTAGTGAATTTTAATCCCTAGGACTAGGGGCTTAGCTAAGCTTATTTCTAACTATTTAATTATAAAGTATAGGGTAATCCTTATCACTAAGAATAACCTTATTTAGTTATTTTTCCCCCTCTAAGGAATTACTCTTTATTAAAGGATTAAAGGGTTCTAAATTTACCTTAGCTCTCTCTATAATTATAGAGGGTTTTAGAGCATTTTTATTAGGGAAATCCCCCTTTAAAGAGCTATTATTCCCTATAGAAAGCCTAGGGAGGCCGTTAAAAATAGGGCCTATAGGTTCTATAATTCTAAAAAAGCTAGTTTTTATTATAAGCCTTTTAAAGAGAATATATACTATATAGGTCTTAGAACCTACTATAGTAAGTAGCCTACTAAGCACTGTCCTAAGGGCTAGCTTTTAAGCTTTAGGTCTTTTTTCTAAAGGAATTAAGACCTTATAATAAGAGCCTATAGCTTTAAAAGAGCTATAATTAAGTATAAAGGGCCTATTAAAGTTATTAGCTAATAATTGTACTAAGCACGCTAATTTAGTTAAATTTACTAATAAATTTATAGAATTTATAACTGAAAAAAGGATGAAATTCTATAAAAATAACGGTAAACTAGACTAGTATAGGGTAGCCTATAATCTATCTAAAATAATATAAATAGAACGCTTAGCTAATCTATTTTACTTATAGATATAAGGGGAAGAGATTGTAAATTTTATCCCCTTTTTAGCTAACTAGCCCTATAAAGCAAAATTAATTTCTTTACCTCTATTAAAATATAAATATTTAAGGTAGGTATTAAACTTATTCTTTAGAGATCTAAAGAAGCTTTTAATAGCTAAAAATATAGTAGGTCCCTCCTTATTAAGTATTTATAAAACCTACCTAAATTTAGTTTTTTAGTCTACTAAAAATAAGCAAATTTGCTGCTTATTATAAGGGGTAGGGCTAATTTTTACTATATCCCCCTTTAGCCTATTTAGAGCTTTAGAAGGGTTAGGAATTAAATTTTTATTAGGTCTTTTAACTGCTTTAGTTTAAGTATAGGTTAGGTAGTTAAAATCCTTATTTTTAATACTAGTAAAATCTAGTATTCCCTTAGCTAATAAGCTTATTTTCTTTAAAAGGTTAATCCCTAAATGCTCTAGCTAAATATATTAAATTCTAGCTAGTTTTAGTAATTTTTAGTATAAATTAAGCTTTAAAGGTTAACTTTTAGCACCTAAGCTTAACTTTTTAAGCCCTATAAGGCCTTCTTTTATAGCTCCTTACTAGGCCTTATTAGAGGATCTATAGGCCTTTTATTAAGGCGCCTACAGTCTTAAAGGCTCTAAAAGACCTTCTATTATTTTTAAATCTTTTAAAGCCTTTAAAAATATAGTAAGAGGGTCTGCTAAAGCCTATTATACCCTTTAAGAATTAGGCCTTAATTTAAGGGAATTAGGTGCTAAATTAGGGGAATAAAGGACCTAACTTAGGGCTATAAGTATTAAGGAAGAAGGGGCTATAGTATTAAGGGGTTTTAAATTAAAATCCCTTAATTCTTTAATTTTAATAGCTTCCTTAGCCTATAAAGGCTCTTAAAGAGGGATTTTAACCTTTATAGAGTAGCTAAAAACCTAATAGTTAAAATAACTATTATAATAGCTATAAAAGCTACTAGGTAATTTTAAAAGGGGTATATATAAGTCTTTTATTTAAAAGAAAAAGCTGTGTTTCTTAACATTTAAAAGACTAATATAAGACCTATTAGCTAAATATAGAGTATTTTTACTTATATATCCTCCTACTAAATAGTGCTTTAATCCACTAACTATATTTATATTTAAACTTAGAAAATATAGTATATTTTAAAGGATTAAAGGCCTATATTTATTAGGATTTTACTAGTAAAGCACTAAGAATTTAGCTTTTCTATATCCCTTAAAATATATAGATCCCTTATTAGTGGAGATAGGCTTAGCTTCCCCCTTTTTATAAGGAATATAGCTTATAAAGTGCTCTTTAGAATTAATTAAATACACTATAAAGCCTATATTATAGAGAAAGGAGTTCTTGATTACTTTATAATTAAAATTAAAGGCCTTAAAGGGTTTTTTATCCTTTAAGTCTTTTTTAGTGCTAGTAACACTACTAAAATTACTAAAATTAGTGGATTCGCTGCTAGCACTAAAGCTACTAAGTCTGCTAAGAAGCTCTAAACAGCTATTAATAAGGTTAAAATTGCTTAGTATAAATACGCCCTCTTAAGCCTTATTCTTAGCCTTTTTAAAGGATTTTTTAGGCTAGGTTTTGCCTTTCTTTTTATTAAAAGAGGACTTAGAATTTCCCTTATTTTCTTAGAGGTTATTCTTCTTATTATTTTTATTTTTATAAGAATTAAGGGTTTTATTTTCTTTAAAGCCCCTATATATAGATTCTTTAGAGCTTATAGCTTTATAATTTAAAGCTTTAACTACAGTAAAGCTCTTATCTCGCTGCTTTTTTAGTAAGTCTGCTATTAAAAATTACAAATTTAGTGCCTCTATAGAGATCCTTAGAGCTCTATTAGTCCTTATAGCAAATCGTTACCTTTCTGCCTACTAAGGAAAAGTAGATTTTAATGCTTATAAATATTAATTTACTTAATTTATAGGTTTTATAGAAACGCTAGAAATTATTAATTTAATTAGTAAATTATTAAATAAAGTATTAAAAGCCTTTAAGGATCCTTTAAAGCCTAAGAAATTTAAGCTATAGAATTAAGAATATAAAGAGCTATATTATATTTTAGTACTCTAAGAATACTACCTTTTTAAAAGGCTAAAGGCTTTTACTAAGTCTTATTACTAAATTATAGCAGCCTAAAGGCCCTTAAAATAGCTATCTCTTAAAAGTATAAGAATAATAGCTTAGTTAGGATCACTTAAATTACTAGAAAATCCTTTAGAATTATTTAGAAAATTTAGGTATTCTTAAAGCTTTAAATTAAATTACTAGGGCTTATTTTTATTAATTATAATTTTCCAGTCTCTTTAGCCTCGTAGCCTTTAGGAAGCTATAAACCCTTTTATTAAATTCCTTAATAATAGAGTTATTATAGAAATTTAATATATTAAAAGCCTTATTTTAGTTTACACTCCCACTAAAATTAGGATCTTTTAGTAGTATATTTACTAACTTGTTTACTAAGTTATTAGCTATAGTTATAGCTAAATCTTCTAATTTTTATAGAATATTAAAGATATTATTATTTTAAGTAGCAATTTACTAGTTTATAAAATTAACCTAAACCTACTCTTAGCTCTTAACTTAGGGCCTTAAGTTTATAAAGTCTATAGCTATTAAATTATAGAGAAAGGAAAAGCTTTATAAAGTAGGAATTTATAAAAAAAAATACCTATAAAAGCTTTTATTTATAGGTCTTAGCCTTTAAAAATAAAAATGTTTTTAAGGCCTTTATAAAAGGAAAGCTTTTATAATATTTCCTTTTTATAGAGGGGAATACCTTTATACTTTTTTTATAAAAATAGGAGTTTTCTATATCTTTTCCTTTTTATAGAAGTAGAAATACTTCTATAATTTATAGATTTTATTTTTATAAAAGTAGAATTTCTTCTATACTATATTTCTCTCTATTTTATAGAAAGGGAGACTTTTTTTAGTAAATTTATTCTATTTTTATAAAAGAAATAATAGCTTTTAAGTCTTTCTTTAAGTCTATACTTTAATATAGAAAATTTAAATAATTTTTAGTAAATTTTCTCTTTATTTTATAAAATTTAGTGAATTTTTTAGTACTTAAAAAGTGCTTTTAAGTTTATAATTTATTAGAAATAAGGGGTTTATAGAGGCTTTTGCCCTTTAAAATACTAAGGTAGTAAGGCTTAATAAGCTAGTAGTTAAAAGGTCTCTATAGCGCTATAGCGGTTACTATAGGCCTTATTTCTATATTAAAAGCTTAATACACGCTTTTTAATATATAAAATACACTATATTTTAGCTTATAAAATATAAGTAAATTTTCTTAAATTTTATTTAATTTATTTAATATTATAGGTAGTAGGTTTAATTAATAGTTTATATAGTTATAAGTAGCTATAAAGAGATAAGTATTCTTTCTTATATACTTACTAAGCCTATTAATAAATCTATATAGCTAGTAAGGGCTTATAAGCTACTTTTTATTTTCTATAAAATTTATTTATATAAAAAAATAAAAAAAATACACTTATAGCTATATAACTAACCTATTAATATAAATACTAAAAATTTTACTTAGTGAAAATCTATATATAGAAAAATCTTAAAAATCTAAAAATTAAGAAATTTATATAAAAGAATTCCCCTTACTTTAATAATAATAAAACTCTTTATATTTCCTTTCTATAACCCTTAGTCTTTATATAATTTAATTTTAAAGACCTTTTATTTTCTCCTTTAAAGTAGCCTATAGGTTATATAATTTAAGGCCTTATAGCTACTAAGTAATATAGCTTAAATCTTTAATTAAAATTTAGCTAATATACTTTATTACTATAAAAATTAATCACTAAGGCTAATAGTTTATTAGCTTCTTAATTAAGCGTATATTAACTATTAAAGTATATAATTAAGGGTAAAAAGGCTAGAAAAGTAGAGCGCTTATAGCTATAAGCTCTTAGCTAAAACGTCTATTTTTACGCTTATTATACATATATATATGTGTGTATTACACGCACTGTCGCTAGCTTTTAACCTAAAGACCCCCTATAAGGTCTCTATAGAGGTTAGGGTTAGGGTCGTTATAAGGCCTATTAAAGGTCCTTATAGTGGATGAGGTCTCCTGAAAATAGCTGTTATTTTCAATAAGTCTTTTATTTAAAAGAAAAAGCTGTGTTTCTTAATATTTAAAAGACTAATACAAGACCTATCAGCTAAATATAGAGCATTTTTACTTATACATCCTCCTGCTAAATAGTGCTTTAATCCACTAACTATATTTATATCTAAACCTGGAAAATATAGCGCGTCTTAAAGGATTAAAGGCTTATATTTATTAGGATTTTATTAGTAAAGCACTAAGAATTTAGCTTTTCTATATTCTTTAGAATATATAGGTCCCCTATTAGTGGAGATAGGCTTAGCTTACCCCTTTTTATAAGGAATATAGCTTATAAAGTGCTCTTTAAAATTAACTAAATGCACTATAAAGCCTATATTGTAAAGAAGGGAGTTCTTTATTACTTTACAATTAAAATTAAAGGCCTTAGAGGTTTTTTTATTCTTTAGGTCTTTTTTAGTGCTAGTAACACTGCTAAAATCACTAAAATTAGTAGATTTACTGCTAGCACTAAGGCTATTAAGTCTGCTAAGAAGCTTTAAAGAGCTATTAGCAAGGTTAAAATTACCTAATATAAATACACCCTTCTAAGCCTTATTCTTAGCCTTTTTAGAGAATTTCTTAAGCTAGGTTTTACCTTTCTTTTTATTAAAAGAGGACTTAAAATTTCCTTTATTTTCTTAAAGGTTATTCTTTTTATTATTCTTATTTTTATAAGAATTAAGGGTTTTATTTTCTTTAAAGCCCCTATGTATAGATTCCTTAGAGCTTATAGCTCTATAATTTAAAGCTTTAGCTATAGTAGAGCTCTTATTTTGCTACTCTTCTAGTAGGTCTACTATTAAAAATTATAAATTTAATGCCCCTATAGGGATCCTTAGGGCTCTATTAGTCTTTATAGTAAATCATTACCTTTCTGCCTACTAAGGAAAAGTAGATTTTAATGCTTATAAATATTAATTTACTTAATTTATAGGTTCTATAGAAACGCTAGAAATTACTAATTTAGCTAGTAAATTATTAAATAAAGCATTAAAAGCCTCTAAAGATCCTTTAAAGCCTTAGAAATTTAAGCTATAGAATTAAGAATATAGGGAGCTATATTATATTTTAGCACTTTAAGAATACTGCCTTTTTAGAAGGCTAAAGGCTTCTATTAAGTTTTATTATTAAATTATAGCAGCTTAAAGGCCCTTAAAATAGCTATCTCTTAGAAGTATAAGAATAATAGCTTAGTTAAGATCACTTAAATTACTAGAAAATCCCTTAGAATTATTTAGAAAATTAAGTATTTCTAAAGCCTTAAATTAGATTACTAAGGCTTATTTTTATTAATTATAATTTTCTAGTCCCTTTAGCCTCGCGGCCTTTAGGAAGCTATAAACCCTTTTATTAAATTCCTTAATAATAGAGTTATTATAGAAATTTAATATATTAAAAGCTTTATTTTAGTTTATACTCCCACTAAAATTAGGATCTTTTAGTAGTGTATTTACTAGCTTGTTTACTAAGTTATTAGCTATAGTTATAGCTAAATCTTCTAATTTTTATAGAATATTAAAGATATTATTATTTTAAGTAGCAATTTATTAGTTTATAAAATTAACCTAAACCTGCTCTTAGCTCTTAGCTTAGGGCCTTAAGTTTATAAAGTCTATAGCTATTAAATTATAGAGAAAGGAAAAGCTTTATAAAGTAAAAATTTATAAAAAAAAAAAATGCCTATAAAAGCTTTTATTTATAGGTCTTAGCCTTTAAAAATAAAAATGTTTTTAAAGCCTTTATAGAAAGAAAGCTTCTATAATATTTCCTTTTTATAAAGGGGAATACCTCTATACTCTTTTTATAGAAATAATAATTTTTTATATCTTTTCCTTTTTATAAAAGTAGAAATGCTTTTATAATTTATAGATTCTATTTTTATAGAAGTAGAATTTTTTTTATACTATATTTCTCCTTATTTTATAGAAAGGGAGACTTCTTTTAGTAAATTTATTTTATTTTTATAAAAGAAATAATAGCTTTTAAGTCTTTTTTTAAGTCTATACCTTAATATAGAAAATTTAAATAATTTTTAGTAAATTTTCTTTTTATTCTATAAAATTTAGTGAATTTTTTAGTACTTAAAAAGTGCTTTTAAGCTTATAATTTATTAAAAATAAGGGGTTTATAAAGGCTTTTACCCTTTAAAATACTAAGGTAGTAAGGCTTAATAAGCTAGCGGTTAAAAGGTCTTTATAGCGCTATAATAGTTACTATAGGCCTTATTTCTATATTAAAAGCTTAATATACACTTTTTAGTATAGAAAATACACTAGATTTTAGCTTATAGAATGTAAGTAAATTTTCTTAGATTTTATTTAATTTATTTAATATTATAGGTAGTAGGTTTAATTAATAATTTATATAGTTATAAATAGCTATAAGGAGATAAGTGTTTTTCTTTATATATTTATTAAGCTTATTAATAAATCTATATAGCTAGTAGGGGCTTATAAGCTACTTTTTATTTTCTATAAAATTTATTTATATAGAAAAATAAAAAAATAGATTTATAGCTATATAACTAACCTACTAATATATACACTAAAAATTTTACTTAGTGAAAATCTATATATAGAAAAATCCTAAAAATCTAAAAATTAGGAAATTTATATAGAAAAATTCCCTTTACTTTAATAATAATAAAACTCTTTACATTTCCTTTTTATAACCTTTAGTTTTTATATAATTTAATTTTAAAAACCTTTTATTTCCTCCTTTAAAGTAGCCTATAAGTTATATAACCTAAGGCTTTATAGCTACTAAGTAGTATAGCCTAAATCTTTAATTAAAATTTAACTAGTATGCTTTATTACTATAAAAATTAATTACTAAAGCTAATAGTTTATTAGCTTCTTAATTAAGTATATATTAGCTATTAAAGTGTATAATTAAAGGCAAAAAAACTAGAAAAGTAAGGCATTTATAGCTATAAGCTTTTAGCTAAAACGTTTATTTTTACACTTACTATATATATATATACACGTGTGTTACGCGCACTGTCGCTAGCTTTTAACCTAAAGACCCCCTATAAGGTCTCTATAGAGGTCAGGGTTAGGGTCGTTATAAGGCCTGTTAAAGGTCCTTATAGTGGATAAGGTCTCCTGAAAATAGCTGTTATTTTCAATAGAAGTGTATTAGTCCTAGCTAAGATATATAGCGGCTAAATATAAGCCCTACTTTATATTTACTTTAAAAGTTATTTAGCTTTATAAAGGGCTAGTTAAGTATAAATCTACTACTTTAATATAGATATAAATAGAAAAGATTAAACGAAATATATTTCTTTTTTTTTAATATATTTTTAATATAGATTCCTTAATTTATTAATACTAAACTAACCTTAAGGACTACTACTACCTTTTATTATTATACTTAGTTTATAATTATATATAGCTAATTAATATTAAGCTGTTTTTGCTTTATAACTACTATAATATTTATATTACACTTAACTTTAATAAGCTAGCTATATTCCTTATAAAATAGCTTATTAATATATAAAGACTACTTTAATTTACCTTAGCTTACTATTTATAAAGGTAATAGAATTAAAACCTTTAAAAAGGTAAGGCCTCTTTAATATTACACTATAACTACTATACACCCTTACTAGGCTTTAAAGAGAAAAGATATAATTAATAAATAAGGCTTTAAAGAAAAAAGATATAACTTATAAATAAGCCTTTAATGCTATACTACACTATTATTACTAAACCCTTAACCCCTTACTACACTATTTTAGCGTTACTAACTACACTATACACTCTTTAGTAACGCTAGCTAAAACAAGCTAGCTATATACTAACTTCTATAGTAAATAACTACTTAGGGCTATATTAGCCTTAAAGCGGTTACTTTATAGCAGTATATAGGTTTTCCTCTCTACTCTAAGGTTTTTCCTATATAGATTAAGTAGCAGAGGTACTAGATACTAGGCTAGAAACAGCCTAGCTAGCGTAAATAAATAAATAAATAAATAAATATTTACTAAAATTACTTTAAAGGTATATATCTGTGATGGGCTAGGTCTTTAACCTAGCCTAGCTTAGCCTGCAGCTAGCGGCGGTTGCTAAGCCCTGCGTATAACCAGCAATATAAGTGTTAATTAACTAAAGACCTATAACTCTAATTAATATATATCCTTTTATCTTTAATATAACTAGTATATAGCTAGTAAAGGATATACTAACCCTACTATATCTACACCTAACACTTATAATAGCTTAATTAAGCTAAAATATAATAGTTAATTAAAGTTTTAAGTTATAGGTTTAAGTTCTATTAGCTATATATAAGCATAGTAAAGACTTAGCTTAAGCTTATAAAACCTAATTAGGTAATAAATAGGTCTTAGGGGATATATAGGTATTACTTAAAGGGTAGAGATATATAGAGCTAGTAAAGTGTTATAAGGCCCTAGTAGGGAGCTATATAATAGGCTAGGTCTTTAACTTAACTTAGCTTAGCCTATAGCTAGTAGTAGTTACTAAGCTCTATATATAACTAGCAATATAAGTATTAATTAACTAAAGACCTATAACTCTAATTAATATATATCCTTTTATCCTAACGAACTAGTGCAGCTAGTATGTAGCTAGCAAAGGATATGCTAACCCCACTATATCTACGCCTAACACTTACGATGGCCCAATCGGGCTAAACCATAACAATATCCCTTAAAAGTTATATAATTTAATTTTTAAAATATATTTAAAAGGGTATATAATTAGCTTAAGTAGTAAATAACTTTACTTAATAATATTAATAAAATACTTTTAATAAATTATAATACTTTATTAAATAATTTTAAATTTAAAATCTTATATAGCTTAACTTATAATATACTAATACTAAACTAGTTATAATTTCAAGTAAATTATAATAAAATACTATATTTTTTAAGGTTTTATATCTTTTATTATTTACTTTAATATTTTAAATAGTATTTACTTAGTCTTTTAAATAAACCTTATTAAATTTATAATAAATAACCCCTTTCCTTTTTCAATTATTTAAAATTATATTTAAATTTACTTTTATTTATATTTAAAAAAAATATTACTTTAATAAATTATAAAGTTAATAGAATTTTAATAACTAAAAATACTTAAAGTAAAGACTATAAATATAATATTTTAAATAAATAAATAAGCTATAAATAACTTATATAAAAACTACTTAAATTTATTATAAATATAAAGGTATTAATATAATATAAATTATAATAAAAAGATATATACTTTTATAATAAACTTATTTTTTAATAATATAGTTTTATTTTATATTTATTAAAAGGCTTATTTATATTTGAATAAAGTTCTATAAAATATTATATTTTTATATTACTTATTATTAATAACTATTATTATACTTCTCTTTAAAATATTTATTATAGGACGGAATTCCTTATATAAAAGGAGGATTCCTAATAACATAAGTAGATAGATAACTTCATTACTATATATAACTATACACCTATCTATAACTTATATATATTCTCTTTTATAATTTCTCTTATAATTATTTATAATATATTCTATAAGTTATAAATACCTACACTTTATATACTATATATAGTGTATAATAGGTAATAGTAATTACTATTTCTTTTATATATACTAAATTATAAATATAAAAGCTAACTATTTATATATTAATAACTAAAGAAGACTAATAAGCTTAAGATATTAAGCTAGTAACTCTAAGCCTCTTTTTAATTATTTAGAACTAAATTTAATAAATATATTAACTTTAAGTATTTTATAAAGATTTTCTAAAGTTCTAATATTATAAAAAACCTTTTCTCTTTTAAAAAAACACTAAAAACCTTAAAACTCTTATAAAATACTAATTTATAAATAATAAGCTATAGATCTAGCCTAAACCTATTTAAATTAATTAACCTTACTATTAAAATTCTATAAATAGCTCTTTTATTAATAAAGAACTAAAAGCTATAAAAAGAATAATAAACTAAGTAGAAAAGTTTAGACTTTTAAATCTTTTTAAACTAAAAAACAGTCCTTTAAACTTACTATAAACCTCTTTCTTTATTAATAAACTAAATACCCTTTTTTTTATAAAAACCTTTTAAATTAAATAAAAAGATATATTAATAAAGAATAACTATAGTATTAGTAAAAGAGAATTACTAAAGACCTTAAAATTTAATTTACTTTTATTAAAAAAAAATCTCTATAGCTTTTCTTTTAAAAGAAAGTATATAAATATAAATACTTAAGTAATTTCCTTTAATTTTATATTAGCCTTTATTAGCTAAGCTTAAAAGAAGGCTTTAGTATCTATTAAGCTAAAACTAACTTCTATAAAAATCTTTTAAAATAAAGTAATCTCTTTTTTTAAAGAGGAATTTAAATAATAAAACCTTTATATTAAATAAACTAATACTAATATAATAGAGAATTTCTAGTATATAATAGTGGAATTTTAAGTTAAAAACTAATATACTTTAGTAAATATTTACTTATTAAGTTAACAAAACCTTAAATTTTAATTTATAAAACTGTTATTAATTAACGCTTTTCTTTAAAAAAAATTAGGTATTTATTATAATAAAATAATAACTAATTATAAAAAAAACCCTTTATAATAAACTTTTATAAATAATATTAAAAAATTAGTATCTTCCTTTTAATATTAAAAAGCCTACTTAAACTATTAATTAATAATAGACTTTAACTAAAAATACCTTAATATATATATTCTATATCTTAAGAAATAAAATTAACGTTTTAATAAGTAAGTATTTTAATATTTATTAGTATACTATAGTTAGCCTTTACTTTCTATTATAAAAAAACTAGCTATAATAATTAAATATTAAAGAACCTCTACCCTAATATCTAATATTTATAATAAATATTTTAATACTTTATAAAAGATAAGGAATATTAAGTACCTTAACCTTAAGATTAACTTTAAAGATATTAATAATAAAGCTATTTATTATAAAAAAAAGGTAACTATTTTTAATAATATAGATCTTTAGGTTTAAATAGTAAAAGACTACTATAGTTATATAACTTTAAATTATTAAAATTAAATTTAATACTAAATTTAATACCTATTTTAAAGACTAATACTAACTTAGTATAAATAGTATTTTAATAATTAAAAGTAAATAATAATCTTTAGTAATTTAGATTTAGTTTTCTATATAGTTTAAAAGGAGTTTAGTATTAAAATTTAAAATATTATACCTTAGCTTAATTAAGCTAAATTCTTTAAAGATAATATAGTTAGCACTATATTCTTTAAAGACTTTATAATAAAGGTTTTTTATTATATATAAATTAATAGTAAATTTAATAACTTTTAGCTATTAGTTTAACTTTACTTTAAATTATATATAAAACTTTAATAACTCTACTCTCCTCTATTAAAAATAGATTAATATAATATATATATTAACTTTATTAATAATAAAAGATATAATCTTTAAAATATACTTTAAAAAGCTAAGAACTATAAAAAGACTAAAAAGATAAAAATAAAGATTAATATTAACCTAGCTATAGAAGTATTTAATAAAGATAAGGATTTAAAATATTTTAATAATAATATAGAGATCTACTAAAATTAATAAAATCTTAAAAGTAATTTAAAAGAATAAACCTTTAATTTATAATAATATAATAATAGTTTTTAAAATTAAGGATATAATTTATAATAGTAAGAATATTATAGCACTTAATATTCTTTATAAAATTATAATTACTTAAATTAAAGATATTAATATATACCTCTATATAACTATTTATATAAAAGGCATTTCTGCCTCTATTTAAATAATAATAGCCCCCTTTAAAATAAATAGTAGCTAAATACTTTATTTACTTTAAAGGGATCTCTTTTAAAAGAGATAAAAATAAATAGCCTTAATTTATAGCTACTATAATTTAATTTAAGTAAACTATAATTTAATAGTAAATATAATTTAAAGTTTTATTAAAAATAAAAGGCTAATAGTAAATTAATATATTTTATTATAAATAGTAAAGGTTTTAATTTTATAGTTAAAAAGGCTAAACTTAAAGCCTTAGAGTATTACTTTATAGAAAAAGGAGAAATTATTAATAAAGATAATAGTAAATAATTTAATTTTGCTAAAGTAAATTTTATAAATATATACTTAACTATTACTAACCTATTATACTATTATAAAATACCTTTAATTATTATTATTAAAGCGCTAAACCTTTTAATTTATAATCTTTTAGTAACTATAAATATAATAGTGCTTAGTAAGACGCCTATATTAGCCTTAAAACTAAATAATAACTATATAAATACCTATATTACCTATATTAATATAATAAACTACTTTAAGGTATTTTTAATAATTATAAAGCTTAGTAGTAGAATTATAAATAGCTAAGTTATAGAGGCAGTTATTTATTTAAAGTAGCTTAAAGTTAATAAAAAAATAAAAGCTTTAATATACCTTAAAATATTAATATATTTTAATAATAAAGGTAAGGGATATAAAATCTATTTAAATACTAAAACCTTCTTTATTTTAATTAAGAAAGAATAGCTTAAGTAAAATAGCTATAATATTAAATAAAGCACTTAAAGCTTTAAAATAGTAAATAGTGTAAATTCTTTATTCTTTATTATTAAAATAGTAATATTTAACTTTTGTATTTTTAATACTATAAAAGGCACTTAGGTTTTTAGCTACTTTATAGTTACTATAGATATTATAAATAACCTTATACCTTAAATACTTATTAATATAAAATTTATATATAATTATAGTATATAAATTACCTTTATTAATTTTAGTGTAACTTTTTATATAATTTATAGTATAATAATAAAGGGATAAATCTTTTATATACTATACTTAATATTAATTTAAAGGGTTATAGTAGCCTACACTATAATAATCCCTTTATATTTTATAGAGATTTTATTAATTAAATAAAAGAACCTTTAAAATAAATAGAAAACTAATATTTACTATTTTTACTTAAGGCACTATTAGATTTTTAATATCTTTATTTAATAGAGTTAGGAGAAGCTATTTTTTATTTATAATAACACTAATAAGCCTTTATATATTAAAATAAAATAATAGCTAAGAACCTTTAAAGCTATAAGTTTAGTTAATTTTTATTATACTATCTTTAATATTTATTAATTTATAGCTTTCTATAGAGATAATATTATTATTTTAAATAGCTTAATTTTTAACTATATTAAAGATATTATAGCCTTTAAAGTTAAAAATATAGAACTCTTTAAAAATAATAAAGACTTTAATTTTAAAGCTATTAATAAAGGAATATTATTATATAATATCTCCTACCTTAAGAATATTCTATTTATCTATAATATCTTTAATATTAAAGTAGCTAACCTTAATATTAATATAGTTACTTAACTTATTAAACTCTTTAATAAATTTAATATCTATTAAAATAAAGAGGTAGTCTCTATAGCTAATAAAAATAAAATATATATTAACTTTATTTTTAAATAGTAAAATAAGATTAAACCCTTATAAATTTATAACCTTAGCTAAACGGATTATAAAAAATTCTATAAAATTTAAAATAAAAAGTATAAAGTTAATAAAATATTATTTTTAAATAATAAAGAAAAGGCTTTTTGCTTATATCTAGGATTTATTATTTAATAAATAACTAATAAAGTAATAAAGGTACATAAAGTTATAAATATATAATTAATTAACTATAGAATAATATTAGATATTTACTTACTACTTAATTAAAGTAATATTATAAATAATACTTATAAAAAGAAGTAGAAAACCCTTTTAAATACTATAGGTTTTTTTAATTAGCTTTTAATATATTTAAACTATTATAACTAAATAGTAATTATCTTAAAAAGAGGCGTAGAGGTATTTTATATTATAATATAAAGGTATAAAAACTTATTAGTATATATATAGCGCTTTATAAATCGCTTATTTTATAACTATAACTTTATTTAAGTTTATATTAATAATATTATAATTTTTTTAAATATCTTTAAGAACTACCTTTACTATCTTAAAATTGTTTTTAATATTATTAATAAGGCTTACTTTTATATTTTAATTAATAAGTCTTTTATTAAATATCCCTTTATTTAGCTACTAAAGTTTATTATTAATATAAATAGCTTTATTAATATAAATAATAAAGTAAAGGCTTTTAAGCGCTTATAAATATTAACTATACTAACTAATTTTAAAACCTTTATTAAAATAATAAATTACCTCTATATTAATATACTATAGTTTAATATCTTTATTTACCTTCTTTAAAATAAAAAGATAAGCCTTTTATAAAAAGTTAGGGAAAAAAATAAAATTCTATTTAGCTTTTTAAAGTAAGCTTAAAAATAAATAGTAAAGTTTAAAATCTTAAAATCTATTAAAGAGAAAACTATAGCCTTTAAAAACTTATATAACCTTTTATATATAAAGGTACTCCTTTAGCATTATAATTTAAAGAAACCACTTTTCTTTAAGGTTAATATATATAAAGAAGGGTTTAGTTTATATACTTTTTAACTTAATGTAGAATAGAATAGTATAAGTATTTCTAAAAAGGATATTAATAGTAATAAATTATAATCTATTACCTTTCTCTTATAACCTACCTCTATTATTAAAAAACGCTATAGCTTAACTAAAGTAAAGGTCGCTACTATTATATAGGGAATATATAAACTGTGTAAAATAGCTTAATCTAACCTTACTTACTTATTTTATTTAATAAGATTCTTAAGGCATATATAATGCTATATATTAATTTTCTTTTCTTTAGTATATAGAAATAGCCGGTGTCTACTATAATATATAGTTTACTATAATTTTATATTTTATTTTACTTAATATATAGACTAGCTAGTGTTTACTATAATATATAGTTTTATAATTTTCTTTCTACTTATAATTAGTTTAGGATAGACTTATCTCTTATATACCTTAAACCTATTATAGAATAGAATTCTTTATATAAAAAGAGGATTTTTAATAATATAAGTAGAAAGATAACTTTATTACTATATATAATTATACACCTATTTATAACTTATATATGTTCTCTTTTATAATTTCTTTTATAATTATTTATAATGCATTCTATAAGTTGCGAATGCCTACGCTTTACGTGCTGTATCTAGCGCGTAACAATATTTCTTTTTATAATTCTTTTTATATTTTATTTAATTAATTAATAAAGGCTATTATAGACTTTAATATTACTTTACTTTATATAAAAAAATAATAATAAAGATATTTATATAATAAATAAAGTAAATAAAATATAAATAAATATTATTATTATAATTTATTAATAAAGCTAATATTAAATATATTATTAATATTAATGGTTTAAATTATTATAAAAAAATAAATAAAACTTAATATAAGTTTAAAGAAATAAAGATTCAGTAATAAATATATATTATATAAAGACATATTAAGACTATATAAGTTTTATAATACTAAAAATAAAGATATAAAAGTCTTAATATATATAAAGGCTATTAAAATTAAAGGGTAGTAATAAAAGAAATATAAATTATAATATACTTAAATATATATATAATAGGTAAAAAAAGATAAATAATAAAAAGTAATTACTATACTTTAAAATATATATACTTAATATATATAGTAAACTATATAAACTATATAAAAATAATAGTATTATGAATAATACCTTGAATATAATATAAAAAATAATGAATATAAAATATAGCCTTTTAAAAGAAAAAAAGCTAAACTTAAATATTCTTTAAAGTATTAAATATAAAAATAGCTATATAAAGTAATATAAAAATAATACTTAAAAAAGTAAAAGTATTTAAATAATGAAATTTATTATTTATATTTATTAAAGGCACTTAAAAAGTAAAAAAAGGTAATAATATATTAAATATAGTAAAAAGGAATATAATAATATTAATAATATTAATTATATTAATAGTAATAAACGTAATAATTACAGTAATAATATTAATAATAATAATAATAATAGTAATAAAGGTACTTTTATTATTTTAATTAAATATATCTTCACTATATATTTATATTAAAAATAATCTTTTTAATAAATAAAAAATAAGTTATAAATAAATATATTAAAATAATATATTAAAAGTAATAAAATAATAAAAGTAAGCTATAATTATATTAAAATAAATAGTATTTAATATTTTATAAATAAAGTAATATAAATATAAATTATTTATTAATAGCTTATATTGTTAATTATTAGTATAATAATATTATTAATAAAGCCTATATAAATAGTTTTTCATTAAAGTATAATTAAATATATTATTTATAATAATATAAAAAGAGTATAAAAAATATAATAATATCTTTTATTAATAAAAAGTAAAAAAATTATTTTGAAAGTTTTTTTTAAACTAAATATTTCTTTAATATATAAAGTAAATCCTTCTCTATAAAAGTATTAATAAATATAAAAGTAAATATTTTATTAAACTATAATTAATTAGCTTTATACTTCTATAATAAGTGTATTTTACTTATATAAATATATAATAAATAAAATAATAAAATATAAAATATAAGCTATATTAATAAAAGTAAAGATAGGGGTAGATTTTAATAATGAAAATAAAGTAAAAAATAATAATAAAAGGTAATTAATAAAATAATATTATAAAATAAATATATTAAGTATTACAAAGAACTAAATAAGTAAAACATATACTTAAAGAATAAAAGTTTAAGGGAAAAGGGAATTTAAAGGGGTTTTTATATTTTTATAAACATTTAAAGTAGTTATAAATAAAAGGCTATTTATTATTTTATTTTCTTTTACTAATTTTTTATATATTAAGTATTAAGTATTTAAGTTATTAATATTATTTAACCTTTTTTATTTAAGCTATTAATAGTATTAAAGTAATATTAAATTAATAAAATTATAAACATTAATACTAAAATACTAAATAAAGTAAATAGTAATATATAGTATAACTTATTTATATTGTAAATATATACTATTATAATACCTATAATAATAAGCTAAAGTATATACTTTCAAAATATACTTTATTATTTATAACTATTTTATATAGTATATTTATATACAGGTATGTATATTACAATAATAATAAAAAATAAAAGAAGTAATATAAAAAGGTAAAAAAAAAGCTATATAATAAATTTAAGCTAATAGCTTAGATTTTAAATATATAAAGCTATAATAAACTTATTAATTTTCTTAAAAAAAGATAGAGAATATATATTACTTTAATTATTTTATTAAATCTCTATTAAAAAAGTCTTTAATAAAACTACTTTTAATAAAACTACTTTTAATAAAGCTTTATTAAAACCTTATTAAATAAGTATATAAAAATATAAAAGTATATAAATTAATAAAAAAAAGAGAGAGAGAGAGAACCTTCCCTCTTTTTATAGTTAATAATAACTTTATTAATGCTAAACTATAGCAGCTATTTAGGCTAGTCTATAACATTTAAAACTATTTAAATATTATGATTATTAATAATTTTTTGTATTATTTTTTATATGTATAAAGTTAAGGTTTTTTATTATAAAAATAAAAGCTAAAAAACTATAAAGTACTTTAAAATGATATATAAATAATTAATTATAATTTCTTAGTTAATTTAATTTTATATTTTAATTATATTTATAAACCTTTTTATTTATATACATTTAAAAATAATTTTTATTATTAATTTAATAAACTTATAAAATTTATTAAGTTATATTTTAAAGTTTTTATTTAAGTTTTTAAAGTTTAAATATTATTTAATTAATGTTATAGACTAGCTTAAATAGCTACTATAATTTAGTATTAATAAAGTTATTATTAACTATAAAGAGAGGGAAAGTTCTTTAACTCTCTCTTTCTTTTATTAATTTATATACTTTTATATCTTTATATACTTATTTAATAAAGTTTTAATAAAGCTTTATTAAAAGCAGTTTTATTAAAAGTAGTTTTATTAAAGACTTTTTTAATAAAGATTTAATAAGGTATTTAATATAATATATATTCTCTATTTTTTCTTAAAAAAACTAATAAGCTTATTATAGCTTTATATATCTAAGATCCAAGCCACTAGCTTAAATCTATTATAATTAAAAAGCTAATAATTTATTTCTTTTATTAATATATTTATTAAATTTAAAAATTTATTTAGTTTTTAATATTTTATTTTATATTAAATAAATCTATTTATAAAGCTTAAATAGCTATAATATTTTAAATATATATTTATTATAAATTAATAATAATAACTTTTTTTATTTTACTTTTAATAAATTATATAATTTAAATATAAATAATTTTAAAAAACTATTAAATAGTTTTTTTATTTTTTATTAAAGTTTAGTTATATTTTTATAATTTATTAAAATATTATTTTTAATAATATTAAATAGTTTTTAATATAAAGTATATATTATTTAATAATATTTCTTAATTATTTTTTAATTTTATTAATTTATTTCTTTAAATATTTTAAAGTTAAATAATGGTTATTTTATAAACTTTTTATATATAGTAGTTTACATAAAAAAAATTTATAATAGAAGTTAATTTAATTTTAATTAAAAGTTTAAATATATTTTTTATAATTATTTTAAAGTTTAAAAAACTATAAATAATTATTTAGCTATTTTTAAACTTAATTAAAGCTTTATTTATAGCTTTATTTATAGTTATTTTAATAAAATTAAAAATAAATGTCTTAATAAAAAAAGTAATAATAATATATTTTAAAAAAATTATATTTTAAAAAGAAAAAAAAGAAAAAATAAATTAATAAATAAAAGAACTTTTAAATTATTTCTTTAAAATTAATAAAAAAATAACTTCAAAACAATTATAAATTTATTTTTCTTATAATAGAATTTATAAGTTATCTTTATTTTATTAAATATTATAAAGTAAAGTAGCTAGCTAAAGACCTTAATTAAATATAATAAATAAAGATAAAATAAATAAAAAAAGGGAGTTTTATAAAAACTTTTATAAAAACTTTTATAAAGCTTTATTTATAATGTTTTTAAAACTATTAATATGTAATGGATTTAAGCTAGTAGCTTAGATCCTTATTAAAGGCTTATCGTTATCTTATTACAATCTATAGAGTATAGATATAGGGGCACGCTTAAAGCACATTAAAGGTATATAGGATATATAAGCTAGTAAAGAGGCCTCTTTTAAAAGACTCTTCTCTTTCTCTATAGTTAATAATAAATCCATTAACGCTAAATCACATTAGCTATCTAGGCTAGTCTATAATATAATAAAATAAAAAAAAGGAATTATTTTTAAAAATTAAGCTAATTTGTTTTTAAAATTTTTATTAATATAAAATAAAGTAATAATAAAAATAATATTTAATAAGAAAAAAAAGAAAAGTTAATTATTTATAATAAAAGCTAAATTATAAAAAGCTTAAAATATAAAGATTTAATTATAATAATAATTAATTTTAAATTATTTAAAGGGCTTTAAGAATTTTAAAGGTTTAATTTTTTTTTTAAGGTTTTAAAGGCTATAAAAATTTTATATATATAAGCTATATATAGAGATACTTAAAGTAAAAGGTACCTACTATATAGTAGTGCTTAGAGTTAGCCGAGTGCTACCCTTCGCGCGTGTGATAGAAACGAATAAGGAATAGTTGCCTTTTCTTTCTATTTTTCTGTCGTGGATGATGAGGCAAGTCTAGGCTCATGGGCAGAGGCAGATCCTTGATATACTCCGTTACACAAGGTATCCCTTAAACTCTACGCGGACATGGACCTCGGTACGTAGACCCGATAGGATTCGCATCATGCGAGGCCGGCTCAATATGTGAGTGGAGACCACGGCATAGTAGAGCCTTATAAGAGATACCAGACATATAGCCAGATAGTCGATGAGGGCTGTACGTCGCCTAGCCCCTTACAACGGCCCCTCGTCACAAGCTCAACTCTTCTGTCACATTTATGCGTAAACCATTCAGGGCTTCTAGTCTATGTTTATACGGCTGGTTTTCCAGGCAACGTCGGTTGTTACGCGCTAGGTACGGCACGCACGTCGTTGGCATTCGCGGCTTGTACGATGCGTCATAAGATGTGACAAGGGCCGAATGATAAGGGGCTTGGAATGCAAAAAGATTCTATTCGGATAATCATCGACTTTGGCTCACTTAGGGACTCTGAGGGGACTAGAGGTCCAAGTTCCCTTCTAGAGGTCCTAAAGGCCGCGAAAATCTTATATACATATGCTGCAGGAATGGATGACTGAGGTCAAGAGGTATCCCTCATGCAGGGATGCCTGGAGTTGGCCGAACGCGACCCTTCGCACGTTGTGACGTGAGAGGTCATAAACACGGAATTCATAAACAGGCGGCACAAACAGGGCAAAAAAGTACCTTGGCACATGCACGTAGGCGTAGGGTTCCTGGCTGCCCAATGACTGGTGATAAAAACAAAATAACCAACAAAAATGCCTTCATGTTGAAATAAAGGTCTTAACCCGTCTCGATCGACGGTCTCCCCCGAATGGCGAAAGGCTACTCCTGCGAAAGCCCCGTCTCTGGGGCTTCGCCTCTGTTGCCTGTTCAGAACTGTTCTTCGGACAGGGTATCGAGTTCTTCGAGGCCCCCACGGCAGCATCGAAGGCAGCCATCCTTGAACTATGTGTTAGCAGCCAACGATGTGACACAATAGGACGAGGAGCGGTGAAAAATTGGGGGGGGGGGGGGCAAGACGCAGAGGAGCCAGGCTGGGAAAACGAAGCAGCGCCGAGCCGCAGAGCTAGGCTTGTCTACTACGATACGTACGTGATGTTCGAGTTTCTAACAGAAGGTAAGGCATAGTTTGTAAGCAAGGCTTCGGATGAACACCTCTATCATAGGCTATCAAGGCCCTTGGAAGAAAGAGTGAATAATATAAAAAAAATGGCTTAGCATACTAGGCCATGAGGACAGCTCAAGCGCGTCACGCAACTGCCGCAGTCGATCTCCCCATCTGGCATCTCATGCGTCGTCGACGAGGCATACGCGGCTGCGAGGAAGGTTAGGATAAAAGCGACCGTCTTCATTATGCCGAGTGCGTTGGCTGATATATTGGTGTGAGTTTTGGAATATAGGTGAAGAAAAGAAGAAATAAATACAAAATAGTTGGCCTTGTTTGTCTTCTTTGTTGCGAATAGCGCGGCAAGTCTAGAGCCGTAGGCGGCGACCGGCCTCTACATATATACTTGTTACCTAACAAGCCCCTTTGCATTCTACGTCCCTTTATCGAGCCCCTTTCCGGCAACTTCATCCAAAATCCCCTGCATGTATCAAATCACCGAGGGCTCGTACCGTGAACAGTCCGCGTAGGATTTCACCAGTTAATATAAATCCAGTACTGCTCCAACTTCCCAGCAAGCATCATTTTGATAACATGCCGCAGGTGTTGCAATACGTTTTCATGGCGCATAAATAGGAGTTCTCCTTCTCCAAGTACACAGCCCAGTGGAAGAAAAAGCGCGCACGTAGTCGTCGACCTCGAACTCCACGACGCGTGCCGCGGCGCATAAATAAATGTGCGAGGCGTGCATCCTGGGCCATGGTTTTGGTATTTAAGGTTGCGACGCTCGACGAAACGGAGAGACGTTGAAAAGCAGGGATACCTTGCCTGCTCCGTCTTGGGAGAAGTCCCCAATGCAACAGCCGGTTTATGTGTTGGAGGCCGATGGCAATTGGTTTGTCTCGTGAATCGTTTGCATGGAGATGGGCCGAGACCGGAGGACGGTCGTTTTACTACTTATCGCGACAGAGGAAGAGAAGGGGAGAGAAGGGACAATACTTTGGCACGCTGGCAGATGGGCCCGGGTCTAGACATAAAGTTGCGTGCGAGGCGACCGTGTCACGCGGACAAGGTAACATATTCCCAAGTATATGTATTCATGATGGGAAGAGAAGGTTTCCACTAACTTGCATGTATTCTAGGTCGTCTGGCTGCCCGGATGTATGGACATGAGAGGGAGGCGGAGCTCCCGACGAGTTTTCGCTGAAATACATCCGCGGCTTGTGAGGGCTTGATGATGCTTTTCTTTTCTTTCTTGTTTCTTTTCTTTTTGATACGTCTTTGAGCTTCTTCTGCTGCTGCCGGACAGTCCCCTTTTGTACGGGCAAGGCCCAACACCAGGCTGCCAGGCTGCAACCCATGGCGATACATGACAATCTGTTCACCAGTCACTAACGAGGATATCATTTTCACAAATCATCTGGATCATGAGAAAGAGTCCACGACGACCCCGTTCCAGAGTTGCACAGCCTGAAACTACGCTTCACCTAGCTTGCCTGTTTCGGGCAGCGTGAAAAAAAGAAAGAAAAAAAGGAAAAAAAAGAAAAAGGAAAAGAAAAAGAAAAAGAAAAAAATCCCAATGCTCAACACACCACATGCCCATGCTCCAGTCGACCCCGTCCGAGACTCGCATACCCCATCACGATGCTCCCCGATGCCGAATGCTGAAATGCCCATGTCGCGCCGTGCGGGGTCGTTTGTGTCTCCTTGCGGTGCCACGCATGCAGCCCGTTCTTACGTCAGAAATGTGACACTGCAGGAGAAGCAAAGAGAAGCAAAGAAGAATCCAAAAAAAAAAAAATAAACAAACAAACAAATAAATAAATAAATACGCAGATGGGAAACACAACCCCCATCGTTTTCCCCCGCAGTCGCCCCCTCTTTTCGTCCCCGCGCGGCCTGTCTCGCTCGTGGACCTCTCTTCTCCCGCAAACCGTCTTGATTCCATCTTGATTCCATCTTGATTTTTTCCTTCATTCATCGCGACGACACGTATCCCTGTTGCTCCGGCTCCGTGAAGGGGCTCGCGTAACCAAGGCGTCCGTCCCACAGAGCAGCCCCCCTCCCAAAAAAGAGAAAAGAGAAGAAAAAAGAAGGAGGAAAAGAGGGAGAAAAGAAGTTGGGGAAAAAAGAGAAAGACCAGGACCATGGCATCCATCACGATTCTCTACCCGTCCGGGCACGACTTTGACCTCGAGTACTACATTGAGATGCACATGGCTCTCGCCGAACGGTTGGTGCATCCTGGAAAATAATGAAGAAAAAATGGGAGAAAAAAAGAAAAAAAAAGAAAAAAAAAAGAAAAAAAAAAAGAAAAACAAAGGGTAGAGAAACTACCAAGAAATGTTTTTTTTTTCTTTTTTTTTTTTTACTCAAAAAACACCAAAAACACAACAACTAACCAACCCATCCACCCCCCCCCCCCCCAACCCAGGTCCTGGGCACCCTTCGGCCTACAAAGCTGGCACGTCACCCAAATGGCCCCCGGCCAACCATACCAGGTCCAGGCCATCCTGAAATTTGGCAGCCTCGCCGCCTGGGAGAGGGCCTCGTCCGAGGCAGGGGCCGTCGTGTTTGCCGACATCCCAGCCTTTACGTCGGCGGAGCCCCTGGTGTTGAAGGGGGAGACGAGCGCGTATGTCCACAGGGCTTGACGTGTTTGCCGTGGTTCATCTGCATGGTTGTTGATGGTGTGTGGTTTTCTTGTTCTGTTTCCTGACAGGAGGTCTTTTTCTTGACAATAACAAGAATAATAAGAGGTCGTTTTGACAAGACATCCCTTCACAAGAACGTCCCTCTCATGCAAAAAGTAATGTATCCAGGATTCCTCCCCCGTCCCAGAATCCTCCCTTCCACACCATCCGCGTGAACCAAGCCATGTAACCCCCCAGGGAGTCTACACAAAACCCGAATTCACAGGGAGGGATAATCCCCCCCCCCCCCCCTGCTGCGCCGACCAAACGGCTCTTTCCACCAGAACTAGGATTCCACCCATAGCCCCCCAGTCCAAGGCCACCTCGCTTAACTTTAGCCTCCTTTTCCAACCCCCGGCCTCATACGACCCTCTGTCGAGTATGTACGTCGACGAGAAAAAATCAGCAACATGGGAAGAAAAGAAGCACAAGAAACGCAACAAGGGACCGCCCGGAATCCCACCCGGCAGGACAATCATCCCAGTGCAAACTAGGGTCGTCCAACTTGCGACATGGAGGAACCATGACGGATCTGAACACTTCCCCTCTTCCCTTCCTTTTCTTTTTTCGTTTCTTTTTTCTTTTCCTGTTTTCTTTTGAGGGGTTCCTTGCGCGTCCACGCTTCCATGCTTCCATGCTTCCATGAGGCCCGTCATAAATGGAGGAGGGTCGGCCCGGAGAGTTTCACAGTCTGGAATGGGCGCCGAGATCCACCGAGATAGGGCAGTACATGGGTAAAAGTGGTCAAGCGTGTTTTTCTGTCTTTTTTCTCTTCTCTTCTTTTCTTTTCTTTTCTTTTCTTTTCTTTTTTTGTTGTTGTTTTACCCGGTGCCACACGATATGGCGTGGCGTGGCGAGGCGTGGCGTGGCGTGGCGTGGCGTGGTTGTGCTTGGGTTGCGTCTCTTGTACCGACGGGCAACGACAAAATAATCGACGTCGCGCCATGATGGAGACTACACTATTGCAGCAGATCAGGTGCTCTCCTTATCCTGATTTGAATCCAATTCGCCTTTCTCGTGCAATGTGCACGTCATGTTACCAAATCACCCATGGTTCTATTTCCCTTCGAGCATATAGCATATGCCAATCCTTCTACTCCCGCCGGTCCGGTTCCCCTTCTCTTTTTTTTTCCCTCCACCCTTTTTTCTCCATCTTGTCATGGCCATCATTAGCACAGCACCACTCCGACTCTATTCACAGCAACTGAAACATGGCCGCAAGCACGAGCGGCAGTGCAACGTAGACGAGACCTTTGCTGGCCTTGGTTACGCCATGTGCAGCAGCATTTGTCGTTGGCATCTTCGTCGTCGCGGGAGCGGATGCGCGGGGCGTAGTAGGAGCTGAGACCTCACCGGAACCGGTAGGCACCGTCGTACCGCTTGGAATGGCCGAGGCCGAGGCCGAGGCTGAGGCTGAGGCTGAGGCGGAGCTTGTGCCGTCGCTGGTGCTGTTGCCGGTGTTGATGGGGCTGTCGCCGATGCTGCGCCTGGCATTATCGACAATAAATTTGATAATGTCGGTGCCATATTTTTCAAAGTATTGACCGTGGACCGCCGCACTCTTTCCGCTGTCGCAATAAATGTCGCCTTTGTCGCACCACGAAGAGATGATGTTGGCATATCTGAGGCAACTATCCGTGTTTTGACGGGGAAAGAGCTGCTCGCATCGTCGGCACCGTCAGCATCGTCTTCTCTTCGTCTGCGAGACGATACAAGAAAGATAAGTGCAGAGACAAGAGAGCAAGCAGTACGTACCCCATTGCCTGTGCCGGTTCCCTTATTGTAGGTGACGTTGGCCACGTGGGTTGGATCGCCCAAAAGCGTAATGGCCACAACTGTTTTGTACATTCCATAGTTAGCATTGTATAATACCAACCAATACGCGCGTCATGCGTTTCCCATACCGCGGTTCACCACCTCGTCGGACGCAATAGCATTCGTCTTGTCAAAGCTCGTCTCGTCGCTGCCGCATATGGTATCCAAGGCCACCTGTGCACCCTGTGAGTAGGCGACGATGGCCATCTTGTCGTTGGGACACGACTTGACATGCGCGCTTATGAGTTTGCTGAGGCTTTTTGTGCCAGAGGCAACCGATTCCGCGTAGTTGGGGTCGTAGTAGGTGGCGGGGTAATCCAGAGCCACAATCTTGGTGCCCTTGATCTGATCCTGAACCGGAGTACCAATCACGCTCCCAGAAACACCAATTCCAGGCATTTCACCCGTGCCGCGAACGGTGATGATGTAGAGGCCGCCGTTGGCACAGCCTCGGGCGCCATCACCAGCTTCTGGCTCCGGCACGGTCGCCTGAGCGGCGAGCAAGGCGAGGGGGGCAAGGACGTGCTTCATTATATTTTTATTCCAAATGAGAAGAAAGCAGGGCAGAGATGGCGGCAGAGATGAAAATTCAATTAAGATTAATATAGTAAACGGTAGTGTAAAAGTAAAGCAAACGAGAGAGCAAGAGATGGATATAGAAGGAGAGAAAAAGAGAAGAATAAGGGGTAGGGGGGGAGGGGGGGGGGATAATAAGATAGGAGGAGGGAGAGAGTTAGAGAGTGAGAGAAAGAGATAGAGAGAGAGAGAGAGAGATAGGAAGAGAATTATATAAAGAGAGAGAGGAGAGAGGAGAGAGGAGAGAGGAGAGAGGAGAGAGGAGAGAAAATCAACCAGCTTGGCGCCTCAACCTGCCACACCAATCCGTTAGTGCTCGCACTTGAACTCGCTCGCTGGCCCCAACAACAGCCTGAAAATGAAATGGGCTCGTTGCCAATGTGCAAGAGGGAAAGGATGGAGAAAGACCGACGACGGGGGAAGAAAAGTCGCGCAGATACATACAACCTACATACATACATACATACATGACGCCGGCGAATCGTGGACCGCCAGGGTCGAGAGGCGTGTGCCTTGGCCCTTGGCCCTTGGCCCTTGGGAGCTGGCCAGCTGGGCTCGAAAATTCTGCCACCTAGACTCTGGTTACTCGGGGGCGATGGACGTGATCGGGCGATTCGGAAGCTTACTTCAGGCTGACGAAGACGGGCAGACGGGACGATTCTGCACCCGCGCGTGTTTTCAGCCTGCCCGGCCGAGTGCGCGTCGGGTGGTTGTTCGTCGGAAAACATCATCTCAGAGTTGGATCATGGCTATGAAGGCACCGAGTCTGAAGCCGAACCGAGTTATTTGACGCCACCTGGGCTAGGAGGGCGGAGAGGAGGGGGGTGAGAGGGGGGTGAGAGGGGGGGAGGGGGGTGCGCGGAGGGCGGGTCACGGCAAATCTACGCGGTAGGCTTTGCCAAGACACTACGTGGGCCCACACAGGGGTTCTATTACGAGTTCTACAAGTAGGTAGGTACTTAGGTACCTAAAGTATGCATGCATGTACTTAATGTAAGTACCTAGATACGTAGGCTGATTAAATATACATATGCTCTTGGGAAGCCAAGAATAAATGATCCTTAAACGCCAAGTACAAGTTGTGCTTTGTAATGCAAGTACTAGTTGTGCTTTGTACGCTAAATGGTCGGTTGGTCCTGTAGACTCAAATCCCCGCTAATACGTCACTGGGCTCGGCGTGCCTTAGGTACCTACCTAGATGAGCCGGGTCCATGTCTATGACGCCCCCGAGCCTATCTTGCAGATCTCTCGACGCTTACTTATACCCCTCGAGAGCACAGAAGGCTGCGTTGAATCGCAACGTACTTTGCTATTTGATAGGCATATTTATTAAGAGAGTACCGTGTATATATTGTAATGAAAAGTCTCCCATTGCGTACCAAATGGAGAGGCGCTGTCCTGAGGGGGAAGTGCTCAACTGAAATGCGGCTAGTAGGTGGAGCGACGACGGCACGAATAGAAACACTGCCCAGTCAGTACCTGGCAAGTGCCCAGCAAGTGTCGGGACGACGGCATCCCAGCCACGACAGATGTGGAGCCTTGGCGTCGCTCTGCCTCGTGCCTGCCATTCCTAATGCTCCGTCCCGTCCCAGTCGGAGGAAGGCGCATGCAACCTCGTCTCCACACATGCACACATGCACACACACGAGTACGAGACGGCGCCTGCTCTTTTTGGGTGCTATCTCAAACCTTATTTCTGCACCCACTCCACTCTCCTGAAATCCTTTGCTGATATGGCCGTCAACATCCATGCACACTGCAGACGAACGAGAACAGATCAGATGATGGAGTGCCATATCAACGAGGGCTTGCTTGCTTCAAGGAGCATGAGGCCAGCGCATCCGCCATCCGCCGGACCCGCGCAAGTGCATCATTCATGCCAAGACGTGCCACATCAGGCTGCCCAGACTCGTGTCTATTGTGTTCCTATGCACCTGTCCACCCGTCTGTCCACCCGTCTGTCCACCCGTCTGTCCATCCGGCGCGGCCACTCATGGATGATTCAGGTGAGGCGAACCAAAGTCTGTTTGTGCCCTTGCCAACGAAACAAAGCCATCCATCCCTCACTCCTCTCCTCTCTGATCACCATCATCACTTTCCAAGGTTCAGCCACAAACCATCACGTATGTGCAAAACAAACTGTACGTGCATACATATACACGTACACGTTGTCGCATACACACTGTCCCATACACGCGTCTATACACGTGTCCATACATGCATACGTCTCGTGGGAAAACACCGCCCGCGCCCGTTTCAGTCGAGCCGCACGTAGCGTTGAGGGATTTTGTTTGGGACGTCGCGGAGAAATGAAACTGGACACGGTTCGCCATCTTGACGGCATCTTTGACCCCAGCTGCTCCAAGCTTCCGTCGACGACTGGCTAAGCTCCCTTTTATCCGTTCAACGAGCAAAAGACTCGAAGCCACCAACCAAGTCTTCGTTTGCTTGATCAACTAACGACCGCCTTCAAACTACGGCACGTCTTCGCCATGGGTTCGGATGCTTTTGTGTCGTGTTATCGCGTCCAGAGATGGGACGTCAGGCATATCGCTCATCTTCAGTCGGTGCCGAACCCGGAGCGGCGCGACGCGACGCGCACCTGCTCAGAAATGGAATAAAGCTTGGAGCCCGTTCGAACTTGGCTTCGTGAGACTGTACAAGGCCACCGTGGCATAGTCTTTTTCTTCTTTTTTTCTTCTTTTTTTTTTCGTCTCCCCTCTCACGGGTCTTACAGAGAATAAAAGCAGCAGGAGGAGGGGGAGGAGGAGGAAAAGGCAAGGACAAGAGAACACCGGAGCAAAAGACCTTTTCCTCACATTTCAGATTCCAACAGGTCTTGGACGCAGAACTTGACAATGACAGGCTCTGTGTGCAAAAGTGGACTGGTTAAGACAAAAAGTCCCTCCTGGCTACCATTGATCCTCACATGCAGCCCGTGGATCATGGACAGGGGCGGGGGACTGTCAGGGATCTGCACGCCAACTCAAGACTTTCGGGATCGGGTCTATGCTTCTGGCCGCGCGGTGCATGCAAGGTACGGACCAGTCATCCGGATCGCGACGCCCTTGATACTGGCGTACATGATGCGCAAGAGTTTGAGACGATGTTGGTGATTCAGGCCATCACAAAAGTATCCACCTCAGCTTTGACTCTGTGACGGGCAAGGCTTTCGTAGAGCTTCCAGCCCCCAAACATGCTTGTTAGCATCAAAGACACAAAGGTTCTAACCCCTTTCAGTGATGACTGATCACAGCCCCTACAATGCGAAAATGCTACGACATGCTGTGCTATCAAGTACACGCACACACGCGCACACACTAGTGGCGACGAATGATGACATGGCTCTTCAGCACGCGTGGCCGTGGATGATGAGGCATGTATCACCATTGCGCCTGAGATCAACTGATGTTCTAAACATTGGAACAGACGAATGAGACGGGACGGGTCTGAAGGTGATGACCGCAAAGGGAATGGTGAACTGCGATGCATGAAGCGGTTCGTAAAGGTCCCGACGGCAAAATACGGCGATCGGCAACAAATTGCCCTTGCCGCCCTTCATTGGCATGCGATTCTCCATCTGGCCCTGCTGTGTCACACCAGAAAGGAAGCCTGACGGCTTCTTTTCCCAATTCCTTGGGATGAGAAGCGAAAAAAAAAGAAAAAAAACCGACGAAAGTGGCAAAGAAGAGGAAGAAGAAGAGGAAGAGGAAGAGGAAGAGGAAGAGGAAGAGGAAGAGGAAAGGAAAAGAAACAAGTAGGGAAATACTAATCATCGGCATAACGCATGGAAACGAGGCTGCTAGCTGACCGGGCGCCGTGACGATGACTTCATGGCGGGCGTTACTTCACTTTTACGCGCCGACACACATGCCTTTACTGCCACTCTCGCTCACTTCATTCACACACACACGCACACGCGCACGAACATCCACACTCGTCGACAAGATCAAAGGAGAATCGAAAGGCCGTAACGGTCTTGTACCCATCACCGCTGCAAGAGACGACGATTTCTCTTGCCGCCTTGAAAGCAGCGCATCGATGGGCACAGCAACTCCCGATGATACGCACGCAGCTTGACGTATTCATCATGCCCCTTCAAAATGGGACCAACAAAACAAAAAACCTGCCGACCACAAACCCGCCCCAAGATTTCGTCATTCGCCTGCCGTGACAGGGTCTGGCTATAAAGAAGAAGATGAAGTCGGTGAATGCGATTGATGGCCGGCTTGTCGGCCAGTTCTGCCGCTCTCTCTCTCTCTCTCTCTCTCTCTCTCTCTCTCGGGCGGGCCTACAAGGGTTCTTGGTGGCGTTTTCCAGGTCGGACCACGAAAGCGGTAGTGGTGGGTGGTACAATGAAACTCCATCACTGCGCTGAGAGGGCGAACGGGACAAAGAAAGAAGACAGGAGAAGGAGACCGGGGGGGCAAAGAAAAAGGGTCAAAACTCGTATGTACGATGCAGCATTCGGAGACGTCCACTCGATATCCGGACTGCGTCGATCTGAACAACTCTGAACAATATGTCGTTGGGCCGCGGGCCAGCCAAGCCAGTCGCCCGCTCCAACACGGCAGACAAGGGTTCCGGTCCCCAAAAAGCTCGATTCCCTGCTTAGCGGACGGCACAAGTGTTCTGATTGATGGCATTGATGGCCCGCCCGCCCGCCGTAGTACAGATCGGGCCAAGAAGGGCAAGGCGGCAACGGCGACAGCGGGAGAGGTCTCAGATCCAGATCTGGAGGGATGCAAAAACCCTGGCTTGGTCTTGGCTGTGCAACGGACGGATTGGCGCAGGTTCATGCTACAGAACGAGTTGTCAAAGAAAGGTCGACAGGGAGCTGCTGCGATTCTACTTATGCGAGCCTGGCACGAGTGGACATAGTGGTGGGATATTGCACTTGGACCGTGACGATGGAACCATGATGTGGCCTCGCGAATCCACGGATCCACGATGGGAGCTCGGCAACGGCGCTTGCGGGACGGACGGCATGGACGGACGACATGGACGGCGACCATGGACGGCGACGCGGACGGCAACGCGCGGGTGGCGACGCGGGTAGCGACGCGGGCGGCGACGCG